>APFE031216371.1:385965-402155 GCA_000404065.3 Pinus taeda
GAACAAAGAGTTTGTAGTATGTATAGATGATTGCAAGAGAGGACTTGGTGGATTCCTTATGCAGGATGGAAAGGTGGTATGCTATGAGTCACGAAAAATGAATGAGAACGAGTAGAACTATCTGACACATGATCTTGAGTTAGAAGTGATCATTCATGCATTAAAGACGTGGAGGCACTATCTTCTTGGCAGAAGTTTTGTACTAACGAATGATCATAGTGGGTTGAGTTACTTGTTTGACCAGCCGAATCTAAACTCCAAGTAAGCTAGGTGGTTTGCCATGATCAATGAGTTTGAATTCTAGATCAGGGGCATTAAGGGGAAAGAGAATAGGGTTGTAGATGCTCTTAACAGATGGATGCAGGTGAATCATATAGAAACTATGAACTTCTATGGGAAAAAATTACGAGATAGGATCTTAGAGGCAGGTCATCAGGATGACAAGTATATGGAGATTTTAAATAGGTTGTGGCAGAGTACAGGTACAGGTACAAGTAGTGGTACATGTAGTGGTATAGGTACAAATACAAATGAAGGTGCATAGGATGTGGACTATCATCTCACGACAAATGAAATGGTTATATTTAGGGATAGGATATATGTGCTAGATAGAAGTGAGCTAAGGAAGGTGATATTGAGGGAGTTTCATGTGAAACCATATTCAAGTCACACAGGCTATTAGAAGATGCTGACAAAAGTGAAAAAAATCTATTATTGGCAAAATTTGAAGAGAGGCGTAGTAGAGTTTGTGGTTAGATGTTTTGATTGTCAGCATGTAAAGGAAAAGTGTAAGCATCCAAGTGGACTGCTAGATCCAGTTGCGATTCTAGAGTGGAAATGGGAGGTCATTTCCATGGATTTCATCACAGGTTTGCCCAAGACATCTAGACAATGTGATTCCATCATGGTTGTTGTGGATAGGTTGAAAAAGGTTGCAGACTTCATTCTAGTGAAGATAACGTATTCAACTACTGATGTGGCACAAGTGTTCATCAAAGATATGGTTAGGTTGCATGGTGTTCTAAAGAATATTGTGTCAAACAAGGATGGAAAATTCACTTCCAAGTTTTGGAAAGAGTTGTTTGCAGGTTTGGGCACAAATTTTGCCTTCTATACATCTTATCATTCGCAGACAGATGGACAGATTGTGAGGGTCAATAGGATATTGGAGGACATGTTGATGATGTATGTGATGCATCAATAGTGAAAGTGGGAAGAACATCTTCCATTGGTAGAGGTCGCTTACAACAATGGGTATCAATAATCTTTCAAGATGAGTCTGTTTGAGGCATTGAATGGGAAAAGTTGTAAAACTTCCATCAATTGGAGTGATCTAGTTAACAATGTGTTGATTGGACTAGACATGTTGGCAAACATGGAGCAAGAAATGTAGATAATCAAGAAGAATTTGAAAGTAGAATAGGATAGGAAGAAGAACTATGTAGATTATAATAGGTTGTTTAAGAAGTTTCAGGTTCGGGAACAGATGTAATTGCGCATCAAACTAAAGAAGAGCTCCTTGCATATTGGATCATGTGCCAAGTTGGCACCCTAGTTTTGTGTACATTTCAGGGTTATTGAGAGGATTGGGCTAGTAGCCTATCGACTTGCACTACCTCTGACAATGAAATTCCATGATGTTTTCCATGTGTCATTGCTTAAGAAGTATGTTAAATATGTTGATCATGTGATTGACTGGTCTATATTGCAGGTGGATCCATATGGAGAATTCCAATAGAACCTCAGTGTATACTATAGATAAAGGTGCTCATGCCTTAGAACCAAGAAATTGAATAGGATAAAGTGTAGTGGAAGCACTTTGGTCCTAATGAAGCTACATGGGAGATGGTGGATCAGATGCAGGCTATGTATCCTTCATTGTTTGTCAATTGAGGCAAAGTAGTTTTGGTATGATGTTTGGTATATGTTTTGGCATATGTTTGGTAGATGTTTTGATATATGTACATATGTATATGGATGCAAATACTACCATGTGTTATGTTATAAACCTCCAATAAGAGGTATGGGTGTCATTATAGTTGTCGGAGATGAACTTATGGAGGAAAATGATTTTCCCCAAGAAGGATTACATGGCCTTCTTATTCACTGGGAAGGGAATCTACGTGATTGATTTGACCCTATTTGGGTCTACCTTAATCCCACTTTTAGCAATAATGTGGCCCAATAAATTACCCTCGAATACCGCGAAGATACTTTTCTTGGGATTTAAATATATCACGTAGTTGTGACATCGCTCGAAAATTTTATTTAAGTGGCATATGTGGTATGACCTCTATTTGGAAAATATTCTTATGTCATCAAGATAGACCACTATGCTCTATCCAATTAGCCCATGGAATGCAATGTCCAACCACGTTGAAATGTTGCACCAATATTTATTAACCCAAATGACATTCGCTTGAATGCGAACGTGCCCCACTTTGTGTGGTAGGTGGTTTTAAGTTTTCCAAGATCTGAAACTAGAACCTGGTTGTATCCTAAGTAACTGTCTAGGAAAGAAAACATTTATGACCCCAATATTGTTTGTAGTATTTGTTCCATTGATGGCACAGGGTAGGTTTCCATGTCCAAGGCCCGATTGAGATTTTGAAAATTGACACACAAGTGGATTTCCATGAACTTCTTTCTTACTCGGACCAAATTTGACATTCAAGTTGAGTGTTGCACTCTGTATATGATCTAAGCATCCAATAATTTGCTTAACTCTTTTTGAATAAGAGGCTTAAGAGTTGGATGTACTTTTCTCAATTTTTGTTGGAATGGCTTGGCCCTTCTTTTATTGGTATCACATCCTGGATGAGTCATGTGTCATAAGTTTTAAGCTCATTGTACATCCATGTGAACACATCTTGATACTACTTGAATAGGCATATAAAGGCTTGGCATTCCTGTGGTGTACAACAAGTGCAAATATTGACATACTTAAAATCATTTTATGTTCCCAAGTTAATCTGCTCATGCGACAACATGGAACTGTGGGTTTTAGCATTAATAGGTCCCCAAAAGAAATTTCGCAGGTCATACATCTTCTCTAATGATACCACACCCTTCAAGATGAAATTTCCTTTAGTTGCACTGGATGCATCCTGTAATGCCTTCTCTTGCTTATCCTCATCGATTGCTACATCCTTGAACACATCGACGTTAGCAATGAAGCACAGTATCTGCTAGTCATCATTAAAAATGAGTAAATTAGTGATATTATCAAGGATGGATGGCTTATAAATAATCTCAATAGAAAAACTGTCCCTTAACGGTGACAACCTAGCAATAACATTTTCCATTGCATCCACAACTGTGTTACACATTCTGGGAACAAAAATGATATTAAAATATTGGAAATTTGAAATCAAATGTCATACCCTTTTATTGATAGCTTTTAAGATGAGGTGACACACAATGTAAGGTATCATGTACCTGTTGCACAATTTTTTTTGATTCACCTGCTACTTTTAGGATCATAACATTAAGGTCGATGGCTCTTTGCAAACCCAAGATAAATTCTTTCTATTCTGTAGTGTTGTTCATGCACTCAAATTCCAAGCAACTAGAGATCAAACATTTTCTCTATAGCGGGTATATTAAACTGCAACCAGCTCCGTAGCCCACCTGCATTTTGGAACCATCAAAGTAAAAAGTCCAGATATCATATGTATAAGGGTTGGGTACTACAATAGTTCTATTATTACTATTACTAACAGTACAAATTTCATTTTCACTAGTTGGAGTAAGAAGGATTTCCAATTGTGTATTTGGTGGGACTGGGGATGGTTGTGCAAGATAGCACCCCATTTGGGTTTCCATGATGCAATTGCCAATGATAATTTCTCGAAAGCCACAAGTTCATTCTATCCATTCAAGGGAGTTATAATATGTTTCATATATCTCTCTAAATTCACCTAGATCTGATTATTTCTTCCCTTATACGGAAGCCATAAATGTGACCAGTCCATAGAAAAGTACCCTTGTAGCTTCCTGGACCAATCAATGCTTAAAAAAAATTCACATGCTTCCAAAATCTCCACAATATCTATGTTCATACATTAATGGACTTGCTCATCGGATGATAAACAGATAATCACATCTCTAAGTTCACCAACTACATGGACATGAATTTTGTCCAGATGAATAATTTGTGCATCTATTTTGTCCCATTTTGAATTGATTTTCTTGGCAATAGATAATGGCATTCATCGATGCATCAGGATCAAACAAGAAATTGTGTACATTGAAATTGAAGATTTCAAAAGTTAATAGAAAAAGGGGGCAAAGTGTATTTTCTCTCATTGTTAAATGATTAAGTACATATTTGAGGGAACCAAAAGATGTACAAGATCCCTTGTCAAAAGAAGCATCATTACTTGCGGTGGACTTCCCAAGTGCATGTAAGAGGATTTCCCAATGGATCATGATATTTATTACTTAAAACATTGAAATGTTTCCATGAACCTTCTTCATGTCGTCAACTATGTTGTAATATACGATGGGAAGGATTGTCGAAGTGGCTGGGGGAATAAATTGGTCTGTGACTTCCAGAATGTTGGTCTTACTCTTACTACTTATGGAAGCACTTTTCATTGTAGTTGTGTTACTAGTCTTGCTCTTAGTGTTCTGTGATGAGCTGATGGGTGGATTGATCTTTCTTAACATATTTTCTTTGATTTTTTTCTTTGTCAACCCTAGTACAGTAGCTAGACATTGTCTCAAATTGTACCGTTGGTTTTCTTCTTGGCTGGACCATCACTCGAAGGGTTTTTGTCAACCATACTCTTTTGGTATGTGAGTATGAAATTGAATACGTTTACTGCATGCCCCACACTCGGTGTCTCTTTGGTTACAACAACTTCTATTTTTTCTTCTGTAGGCTTGGTCCTCTCCTCATCCAATACCACATCAACAAGATGTGTAGCAACAATGATCATAGCTTGATTCCATTGTGTGCATGTTTTCTTGGAATGATATTGTTGATGATACGAACAATATTGATCTATGCTCATGTTTTCAATATTCAATACAACATTGGAGCTCTGCACAGACTTAGCTGGTTGGTTGTTGCTACTGCCAAAAGTTGTATTCCTTCTAAACAAGTTAAACTTAGGATGCAAGCTACTCAAGGTGGTCTCACTTTACCTTTGTTTTAGGTCTTCCATCTCATTCAACAGAGTCTTGATAGTGGTCAAACTCTTAATATCAATAGTTTCTTTCTCTTTGGCATAACTTACAGAGGCCTGAGACCTTTTACCCATGTCTTTGGAGTCTTTGGCTGGTTCATTATCTACAATGACTCCAATCGCTTGAAAGTCCTTTTCAACCACAATTGCCTCTTCGTAATTTTTAGTCAAATTTTGTTTTGTAGTTCTCTTTACAAATTGCGTAATGTTGGTCGGCAAGGCAGAAGTGTAATAGTTGATGGTGATGTAGTCATGAGGTTTAGTTTTTGTTGATAACTTATTCATAATGTGTTAAACCTCTAATTAAAATCTTTCACTTTTTCCTTTTTCTCCATCTTGAGACTACCCAGCTCTTTTAATAACATGGTAGGGGTATTGTCGTCAAAAAATCTCTCAAGGAAAATTTTCTTAAACCCCCTCCAATTTTGGATGGAATTCGAAGGAAGACTATGTTACCACATAGTTTCTCTACCATCTAAGGTACACGAAAATAGTATACCTGTAACATCATCATAACATACCTCAAGTGTTTATAGATGTAGGTAGAAGTTGTTTAGATGATCCTACACTTTTATTGCTTTGTCAGGGTCATACTTTGTTAGGAGATTTTCCAAATGCCTTGGAATCTTATGTAACACACCTAGTTGTGAAAGTAGGCCCTAAGACATCCAATCCAGATCTTGGTCTGCCATGTCCTCTTCGTTGTCTTCCCTATCCTCTTTAGAAATTGATTTTATTTCTTCCTCTTCTTCTTCTCCGCCCAACCCATGGAAAGTATCGTTTGAGAGTGATGCGTTATCACTGTCACCATCATTGGAGGTTGGAGGTTGTTCTGTGTTTTCTTCAGAGTTTTCTAACTCTTCAATGATGGTGAGAACCAACTCTTCAAATGTTGAAACCACTATCCTAGTAGGGGTCATTTAGTTCTTCTTTGGAAAATATGGAAGAGTTTCTATTCCAGGTTTCAATCCAATAGTTCTCACAAAATTTTGGGTGATGGGGTGGATGGCCCGAAGTTGTTCATATGTAAGTTCGTAAGGTTGTGCAGTCTCAGGCTGAGAAGAATTACCAACTTCAAGAATGCATGTAGGGGAGTTGCTAGGAATGTTACTTCCTTGACTAGAGGATGTAGGATTGGGGTTGGTGGGGTTATCAACCATAAAATTATGGCTTCCCTCCTTCTAGCGCTAGAAATGTTGATGGTGTTGGTGAACAACTCTAGTGAAAATTTCATGTAATAAAAATTAATAAAGGAAAAATAATAACCAGAGATTATGGGATGCTTATTCCACGTTGAATCTTGGGCAAGACATCCTAATGTGGGTGTTCATTGGTTTAATATGGCAAAGGAAATGGCTAAGGCATTTGGAAAGGCAAAGTGGCATTAATTTGTATTTTATTTATGAAAATAATGCAAATTAGGAGAAAATGAAGATGAAAGGTAACAAGTTGCATGTGAGGAGGAAAATTAAGGAAAATAATGGAAAATGAAGAAAATAGAGGCCTAATTCATAAAAAGGCTTTTGAGGATCAATTGGTACCTTTTGTTAGTTTAGTTTTGGAGCTCTTTCATTATTCTCTCTCTCTCTCTCTTATTCTTGGACACTTAGAGTTTTCTTGGAGCACTTAGGCATTAGATCAAGAAAGGAAAAGAAGGCAAGAGGAAGGAAGGATCAAGAAGGGAAGAGTAGGATCAAGCAACTACAAAAGGATTCTTTGCGTGTATCGATTTGCATGTGTAATTTCCTTGCTAGATTTGGCATGCATGGTATTGCATGTGGTTCTTTACTACCATGGCATGGATTTTGCTAGGTGTCATTATTCTCTCTCTCTCTCTCTCTCTCTCACTCTTGGACACTTAGAGTTTTCTTGGAGCACTTAGGCATTAGATCAAGAAAGGAAAAGAAGGCAAGAGGAAGGAAGGATCAAGCAAGGAAGAGCAGGATCAAGCAACTACAAAAGGATTCTTTGCATGTATCGATTTGCATGTGTAATTTCCTTGTTAGATTTGGCATGCATGGTATTGCATGTGGATCTTTACTGTCATGGCATAGGTTTTTCTAGGTGTGACAGTGTTTTAAGCATAGCCTTGCCATTTCTGTATAGATGGGGTTCTCATATTTTGGTTCAGTTGGTTGTCGGATGGATTCAAAGCTGAGTGAGGTGGATATTTGAATAATATAACACATGGCCTAGTAACCCCTGAACCAGACTATGGGTTGTAGTAAATCCATATTTTGTGTTGCCTCGGTGGACATAGGAATCATCGACCAATGAATGGCAGGATATATGGTAAAGCCTAGAGGTGGGTGCTCTCCATGAGGCCTAGTAATCCTAGGACGAGATGTATGGTAAAGCCTAGAGAGTGGAGTGTTAGTTAGGGCCTAGTGATCCAGTGTGGATTGTGGTAAAGTCCAAGATGGTGTCTTAGTTATGGCCTAGTGATTCGGTGTGGATTGCAGTAAAGCCTAGAGACTAGGAGATAGGAAAATTCCTCACGGTGTAGGTGGAGAAATATGGTGGCATCCATGCTTGTTTTTGCCTAGTGATATGGTGGAGATCATGGTAAAGCCTGCTATTACATGTCTATTGTTCTGGTCTAGTGATCTGGTGTGGATTGTGGTAAATCCTAGTTTATATTGATGAAGGTGAGGTGGTATATCATCGGGATGCCCTAGTTGGTTCTTTTGGTTTGATTCCCACATTCATGCTTGGAATATGGCACAGGGATGATTGGCTAAAAAGAGACCTGGCTCAGCTAATATATGGTTGGGTGGAATGTGGTAGTCCCATACCGGGTTGGATTTTGCATTCATTAATAATAGGTTCTTTCCTTGGCATCTTATGTCTAAATGTACTGGTTGATATGTGGATTCTATGGCTAATGTATCCTTGATATTTTTTTTGTTATTATGTTGGTTATAAGCATGTATCATGGCAGTGATGATGTATGGCTCTCCTCATGTTTTGATTTGTAAATGAATTAATAATGCATCTATGACCTAATAGATGATAATTCAACTAATAATATAAGGGAACAATGCTTCTTAGCGATCATCAGATAAGTATGAGACACCTATGCTCAGATCTGTTGTTTAAACTTGTAGGTTACATATTTATGATATGTTTGATGAAATACCTTTCATGGCTAGTAGGGGTCCAGCCTAGACCTTGTCAATGCTTTTGCAAATGTATCATTGTTCTGTTGTGTAAATTCATTTCTCAACTTCTCATTGAGTTTTGGGTAGTGACTTGGGCTTTGGGCGTGAAAAAGTGGCACAAATCTCGGAGTCGTAGGCACAGGTTTGAGGATAAAAGTCTCCATATGCACTCATGCCTTGTTGTGTGAGTGTCCAGAGCCTCCTAGGGGCACCCTTGTCCATATTAAGGGAGCATCCAGGGTTTTTAGGCTTTAAAACTTCAGCTGGTCTCAGATGTTGATTACCTGAGTGGTTGGGATAGCTCCTGGGAGTTCTATTGCTGATGTGGAAGGTTTGTGTGGTGTGTTTCCATCAATTTCACTTCCTTAAGGTCACCTAGGAGGTTGAAACCAATTATAGTGGCCTCTTGTTGAATATTTACCCTGATTGGTTGGTTACTTGGGTAGATGTGGTATGAGGGTGTTACAAAGTGTTATTAGAGTGGGTTTCACTCTCTTTGTGTCATATACGATACCACAGAGTGGTATAACAACATGGTTCAACCCTTGGACTGGATGGGCGGTGTGCGTTGGTCATGTATTCATGTCGGTTTCACATGTGTTACTCATCCTTGTGGTCTATATGATTGTTGCATATGTATGGTGATAGTCATGAATGTAGTGATGTTTCCATGTGAAAGATGATGTTTTTGTTGTGAAGTGTGTCGTCATGAGTGTATGATTTGTTACATGTGTTTTATGCTTGCATATTGTCAGTGTACATTGTTATGATTGTTGTTGTCATGCATGAGGTCATGGTGGGTAGTTGATATGGCCTTGCATTAATGACTAGACTCTAGATAGAATGATGGTTATATGGTTATATGTTTATGTGTTATATTTCTATACACTGTCATGATTATCTTATACATGTATTACATTGATTTGTTGATCTTGCAGATGAGATATCCTCCCCGAATTATGCCTAGGTACGTTAGTTTATTATGAATTGGTTTAGTTGACATAGTATGCCTTACAGGAAAGAGATCAAGAATGACTAGAAATATGGTAGACTATAAAGATTCTCCCTATGAATTAGATGAGAAATATGGTGTTGGGTACTCTTTTAATTTAGAAGACACATTGAGAAGCTTGAAGGAATAAATATGGAGTTGTAAGGCGGACAATGACAAAATCATGCAAGAACAAGAGAAACAAGCAGAGGTTAATGTAATCAACCATGGGAAAGAGGACAAAACTAACGTGGCATATGGAAGTCGGTATCATGGTGGTCATAGGTCGTATAGAGATGACACTGTGAGAGATGACAAGCATTTGAATACTCTAGATAGGAGAGGTGATGGACACAAGTACTACTCTATTTCTGGTTTTGATAAGAATTATGATCGTCATTATTATCATCCTTACGGAAGGAGTGATAGGGGATACTTTCCAGATGAATATAAGAAAGAAAAGATGCCTAATTTTGATGGATATTTGAAGAATCTGGAAGATGCATAGGCTTGTATACTTTGAATGAAGAAGTTATTTGAGTTGCATAATTACACAGATAATATGAAGGCCGGAGTAGCTATCTTCAACATGATAGGTAAAGCAGATATTTTGTGGGAAGATGGGAACCAGGTTAGAGACATCAGGACAAAGGACTTAAGTTGGCATGAGTTCAAGAGGATTTTCAAGAAGAAGTACTTGTCAGAAAGGTACCACAATGGTAAGGACAAAAAGTTTTATGATCTAAAGATGGGTTCAATGACAGATGAAGAGTACATGTCTAAGTTCCTAGATCTATTAAGGTATGTACTATATCTTAAATATGAGAAGGATAAAATTTAGCTATTTGTCAATGGTTTTCCATTAGCATTTAGAGATCGCACTAAGTATGATGAGCCTCAGTCACTTGAGGAAGTTAATGGTAAATTGAAGCATTGTTATGAACAACCAAAGTGTAATGATGAATCTTAGCAAGGATAGAAAGGGAAAGGTAAAGGTAAAGGTAAATGGAAACTGAAATGAATAAGGCCTCATAATGCAGGAGAGAAAGAAAATGTGGCACCACAAAATAAGTTTACTGCAGCTAGATAGGGACATGGGTCACAACAACAACATAGAGGTGATGGTACTAGACAATTGGAGTGTCAGAAATGTGGTAAGGAACACCTTAAGAGAGATTGTCCACATAATCAAGGTGGTAGGCCTCAAATATATAGTTCACAGGAGGCACAAACTATTGGGGATCTTAGTTAGAGCATTCCTTGTATCTATGCAACACTGGATAATAAGTAGTTTGTTATGAAACCAGCTCAAGAAAAGATAGAAAAGATAGATCAACGCTTTAGAATTCAGCCTCTTCGAGGGGGCAACCTCCTTTACATTACATAAATGAACAATTCTTGGAATGATACAAATGACAAAACCTCCTTTCTATATATAGGAGTCTAAGGAGTCACAATATAACCCAGTCGACCTAACAAGAATAATATAAAGCCACAAAAATAAAAATAGGGGGATTCTATGGGGCACAATAATAACAATATGGGGGCAATAGGGGCAAAACAATATTAATAAGGGGTACAACTACCATAGTAATGGGGTAATCACTAGTATTATAGAGACCCAACATAGTTAGACCATCAAGCATCTATTATTGAGATGGATAGTAAGCTTTGTGATCAAGTTGTATCTATTTTGACTAACCCTGGATCTAATTACAGTTATGTTAGTCCTGACTTGGTGGATAAGTGTGGTTTGAATAAATGAGTGCGTGCAGAATCTTGGTTAGCGTAGCTGGCTACGGGTACAAGTAAAAGAGTTCATCATTGGGTAAGAGCTTGTACAATTGAGTTGAATGGCATGTCTACATCAGCTCGCTTGAATGTATTTCTGTTGGTATCATATAGTATGATATTGGGTATGGACTGGCTATACCTTCACAAAACCTGACAAAGTCGTTAAGTGATTGGATGACAATGGGGAACCAAGAGTCTTACATGGAAAGAATAAAGCCACATCAGTTAGGATGGTGACAACTATGCAGGAAAAGTGCAGTTGTAGAAAAGGGTGTGTGTTATTTGCAATGCATATTTCTAGCGATAAATGTAAGGAAGTTGAGGATGCATATGTTAGGAGCAGTTACCTAGTTCTACAATAGTTTTAGGATGTTTTTCCCCCAGAGATTTTAGAGTTTCCACCTCACATGAAAGTAGAATTTTCTATTGAATTTGTTACCAGGGGTAGCACCAACATCAAAATCACCTTATAGGCTGAGCACTCTAGAGTTGGTAGAGTGGAAGTTGCAATTAAAGGAAATGAATGAAAATGGATGCATTAGGCCAAGTGTATCACCTTGGGGTACACCGGTATTGTTTGTAAAGAAGAAGGATGGTACTCTCAAATTGTGCATTGACTACAGGCAGTTGAATAAAGTGACCATGAAGAATAGGTATCCATTTTCGAGGATTGAATACTTATTTGATTAGTTGAAGAGAGAAACATTGTTCTCGAATATTGATCTGAGATCCGGATATCATCAAGTATGCATTAAAGAGGAAACAATTTACAAGATAACTTTCTGGACTGGGTATGGGAATTATGAGTTTGTTGTAGTTCCAATCGATTTGGCTAATGCTCCAACTACTTTTATGTGTTTGATGAATAGTGTGTTTCGTCCCTAATTGGACAAGTTTATTATTGTGTTCATTAATGACATATTGGTATATTATAAAAATTGGGAAGAGCATTCTGAGAATTTGGCAGTAGTGTTGAGGTTGTTGGGAGAACATCAGTTGTATGCTAATCTCAACAAGTGCAGTTTATTTTAGACTGAGGTACATTACTTGGGACATGTGGTTTCCAAGGATGGCATATCAATGAACCCATAAAAGGTAAGAGTTATTATTGAGTGGGAAACTCCTAGGAATGTGGATGAAGTGAGATCTTTCATGGGTTTAGCAGGTAAGAATTTTGAATGGATAGAGGAGTGTGCAACTAGTTTCAAGTAGCTCAAGCAGTTGTTGACATATGAACCAATGTTAAAGATTGCAGATATGAAAAAAGAGTTTGTAGTATGTATAGATGATTGCAAGAGAGGACTTGGTGGATTCCTTATGCAGGATGGAAAGGTGGTATGCTATGAGTCACGAAAACTGAATGAGAATGAGTAGAACTATCTGACACATGATCTTGAGTTGGAAGTGATCATTCATGCATTGAAGATGTGGAGGCACTATCTTCTTGGCAGAAGTTTTGTACTAACAAATGATCACAGTGGGTTGAGATACTTGTTTGACCAGCCGAATCTAAATGCTAAGTAAGCTAGGTGGTTTGCCATTATTAGTGAGTGTGACTTTGAGATCAGGCGCATTAAGGGAAAAGAGAACATGGTTGTAGATGCTCTCAGTAGGTGATATAGGTGAATCATATAGAAACTATGAGCTCCTATGGGAAAAAATTACGAGATAGGATCTTATAGGCAGGTCAGCAGGATGACAGGTATATGGAGATTGTAAACAGGTTGTAGCAGAGTACAGGTACAGGTACAAGTATAAGTAGTGGTACATGTAGTGGTATAGGTAAAAATAGAAATGAAAGTGCATAGGATGTGGACAATCATCTCACGACAGGTGGAATGGTGAGATTTATGGATAGGATATATGTGCCAGATAGAAGTGAGCTAAGGAAGGTGATATTGAGGGAGTTTCATGTGACACCATATTCAGGTCACACAGGCAATCAGAAGACATTGACAAAAGAGAAAGAAATATATTATTGGCAAAATTTGAAGAGAGCCGTAGAAGAGTTTGTGGCTAGATGTTTTGATTGTCAGCATGTAAAGGAAAAGTGTAAGCATCCAAGTGGACTGCTAAATCCGGTTGCAATTCTAGAGTGGAAATGGGAGGTCATTTCCATGGATTTCATCAAAGGTTTTCCCAAGACATTTAGACAACGTGATTCCATAATGGTTGTTGTGGATAGGTTGAAAAAGGTTGTGCACTTCATTCTAGTGAAGACAACATTTCAAATAGTGATGTGGCCCAAGTGTTCATCAGAGATGTGGTTAGATTGCATGGTGTTCTAAAGAAGACTGTGTTAGACAAGGATGCAAAGTTCACTTCCAAGTTTTGGAAAGAGTTGTTTGCAAGTTTGGGCACAAAGTTGGCCTTTAATACATCTTATCATCCATAGACAGATGGAAAAAATGTGAGGGTCAATAGGATATTGGAGGACATGTTAACGATGTACATGATGCATCAATAGTGAAAGTGGGAAGAGCATCTTCCATTGGTAGAGTTTGCTTATAACAATGGATGTCAAGAATATTTGAAGATGAGTCTGTTTGAGGCATTGTATGGGAGGATTTGTAATACTCCCATCAGTTGGAGTGATCTAGGTAACATTGTGTTGATTAGACCAGACACGTTGGAAAACATGGAGCAAGAAATGCAGGTAATGAAGAAGAATTTGAAAGTAGAATAGGATAGGTAGAAGAGCTAAGTAGATTAGAATAGGTTGTTTAAGGAGTTTTAGGTTGGGGAACATATATACTTTCGCATCAAACAAAAGAAGAGATCCTTGCATATTGGATCATGTGCCAAGCTGGCACCCCAGTTTTGTATACATTTCAGAATTTTGAGAGGATTGGGCTAGTAGCCTATCGACTTGCACTGCCTCTGATAGTGAAAGTACGTGATGTTTTCCGTGTGCCATTTCTTAAGAAGTATGTTGAATATGTTGATAATGTGATTGACATGTCTATATTGTAGGTGGATACATATGGAGAATTCAAGATAGAACCTCAGTGTATATTATAGATAAAGGTGCTCATGCTCCTGAACTAAGAAATTGAGCAGGTTAAAGTGTAGTGGAAGCACTTTGGTCCCGAAACATGGGAGATGGTGGATCAGATGCGGTCTATGTATCCTTCATTGTTTGTCAGTTGAGGCAAAGTAGTTTTGGTATGATGTTTGGTATATGATTTGGCATATGTTCGGGTGATGTTTTCATATATGTACATATGTACATGGATGTAAACACCACCATGTGTTATGTTATAAAGCTCCAATAAGCGGTATGGGTGTCATTATAGTTGTCATGTTGGATTTCTTTTCAACAAGGTGATAATTGTAAATAATACATTGAGCTATGTTATAAAGCTCCATGGGAAGTATGTTTGATTTTCAATGGTTTTGATGAGGTATAGGTGTGGTTGAACATCGAGGATGGTGTCCCCTAAGGGGAAGGGTTTTGTCACAACCCTAGTGAAAATTCCATGTAATAAAATTTAATAAAGGAAAAATAATAACCACGGATTATGGGACACTTATTCCAAGTTGATGTTGGCATTATGGCTAAAGTGTTGTCCTTGATGGAAAATCACTCAGATGATAAATTATAGAGCAGCAAAGTTATTTTCAAGTTCATGGAATTTTATGCAGAGAAAATTTTACTTCATGTAGAGAAAAGTTCACGGAATTTTATGCAAAGAAAAGTTTATTTCATGTAGAGGAAAGTTCACGGAATTTCATGCAGAGAAAAGTTTATTTCATGTGGAGAAAAGTTCACGCACTTTCATGGTTGGTTCATGGTATTAGTCCCACAGTTTTTGATCCTATGGTTTTGGCCCATGGTATTGGTCCATGATTTGAGGAAGAGCTTGCCTATATAAAGCAAAGGAGATCATTTGGCTTGGGTATGCTTTTGGGTTGAATATCTTAAGATCTGAAATATTGAGTTATTGTTTCAAAAGCTCGATCTATATGAAAGTGAAGTGGAAAGCGAATCTGTGAAGGGTGATCTCTGGAGCGCTGCAGCTGCGGAAGTGCGGAGGCGCTATAGAAGGCGCAGTGCGGAGGCGCCACAGAAGGCGCAGTACGGAGGCGCCACAGAAGGCGAGCGCGGA
This sequence comes from Pinus taeda, assembly GCA_000404065.3. Classification (NCBI taxonomy): domain Eukaryota; kingdom Viridiplantae; phylum Streptophyta; class Pinopsida; order Pinales; family Pinaceae; genus Pinus; species Pinus taeda. Next base: position 401,213 of record APFE031216371.1, read on the forward strand.
GACGCCATAGAGGTGCCACAGAAGGCGCAGTACGAAGGCACCACAGAAGCGGAGACGCCACAGAGGCACCACAGAAGGCGCAGTGTGGAGACGCCACAGAAGGCGTAGTGTGGAGACGCCACAAAGGCGCCACAAAGGCGCCACAGAAGGCGCAGTGCGGAGACGCCATAGAGGCGCCACAGAAGGTGCAGTGCGGAGGCGCCACAGAAGGCGCAGTGCGGAGACGCCACAGAGGTGCCATAGAAGGCGTAGTGCGAAGGCGCCACAGAAGGCGCAGTGCGGAGATGCCATAGAGGCGCCACAGAAGGCGCAGTGCGGAGACGCCATAGAGGCGCCATAGAAGGCATAGTGCGGAGACGCCACAGAAGGCGCAGTGCGGAGACGCCACAGAAGGCGCAGTGTAGAGGCGCCACAGAAGGCACAGTGCGAAGGTGCCACAGAAGGCGCAGTGCGGAGACGCCACAGAGGCGCCACAAAAGGCGCAGTGTGGAGAAGCCACAAGCCAGAGAAAAGGAAATTGCGTATCTGTCTTAAGATCTTTTGTTGACTGATTTTTTGTTGATAAGGTGTTCTCTGGGTTTAGTTTACTGTTATTGTGGATCTGGTTATCTGGGTGACTTACTGGTACTTGATGATCATTTGATGTTTATGGATCCAGTTTGAAAATTTATGAAAAGTGGTCCTTGAAAGAAAAGAAGTAGGGGTTGTAGCTCCCTTCCAGGAGAGACTGGAAAACGAGAGAGAGTTTTAGCTCTCTGCAGGTTGCAGCCTGCGTACTGGTAAAGGACTGCACCAGTACAAGACCATTGTAAAAGGAGTTTCTAATTTGAAAGAAGATAGAAGACATATTGCAGCAGGTGGTTTTCACCCACATCGGGTTTCCACCTTATATCTGGTGTTCTTTGATGTGACTGTCTGATTTTCTTGTTCATGCTCATTATTT
>APFE031216371.1:414808-484180 GCA_000404065.3 Pinus taeda
AGTGTGTTGAGAAGAAATTATTCTACATAGATTGTGAAGAGGAAGAAGAAAAGGAGCAAGAAAGGTCAAAAGAAGAGGATATAATTTGGGAACAAAGCCTAGATAAGGAAGAAATGAATCTGATCATATCTTGTAATGCAATGGCGGGAATTACCACTCCTCAAACCAGCAAGATAGAAGGACAAAACAAGAAAAAAAGGTAATAGTGTTGATTGATTCTAGAAGTACCCACAATTTTATTCATTGTAAGGTAGAAAAAGAATTGAATTGCTTCTTATATCCAGCACTAGAGTGTCAAGTGATGGTTTCAAATGAAGGAACAATAAATTGCTCTAGAAAGTGCCATAATATCAAGCTATCCATGGGATAATATGTATTGACTAGTCTAATGCTTTCCATTCCAATGGGAGGTGCTGATGTTGTACTAAGAGTCTAATGGCTACAATCCTTGGGTACAATAGGTTTTATTTTTTCAAGATCTTTTCATGAATTTCTATGCAAGGAAATGAATTTCAATTAAGGGGTATTGCAGGGAAAACGGGAAAGATAATCAGCTCTAACGGTATGACAAAGCTTCTAAAAAAGGAACAAAGAGGTGTAATTGCACAATTATGTTCGCTAGATGTTTCCACATTGCAATCATCTATTTCTCCAGATCTCTAAAAAGTCTTGAACAATCATTCCAAGGTATTTGAGACTCCCAAAGGTCCCCCCCTATTCGTGATCATGATCATGCTATTCATCTGATTCCAGGAAGTGTTACTCCAAACATCAGGCCATACAGATATCCCTATGCCCAACAGAGTGAAATTGAACGTATGGTTGCAGAAATGCTAGAGGCTGGTATAATTCAACCGAGTCAAAGTTCTTTCTCTGCTCCAGTAGTATTGGTGCACAAGAAGGATGGATTATGGCGCATGTGTCCGGATTATAGGAGCTCAACAAGCTCACTATTAAAGATAAGTTTCCCATTCCTGTCATTGATGAATTATTGGATGAATTGCATGGATCAATTTACTTCACCAAGTTGGATCTTCGTTCAGGATATCATTCAAATCAGAATGAAGATTGAAGACATTCCAAAAACAACATTTAGAACTCATGAGGGTCATTATGAATTTTTGGTCATGCCTTTTGGCCTTACCAATTCACCTTCAACTTTCAAGGTTTGATGAATTCAATTTTCAAACCATTCCTTAGAAAATTTGTGTTAGTATTTTTTGATGATATACTAATCTACAACAAGTCTTGGAAGGATCATGTTGAACATGTTGACAAGGTGCTACAACTATCAGAGGAGAAACAATTATATGCAAAAAAGATCCAAATGTTTCTTTGGAGTACAAGAGGTGGAATATCTGGGTCATATTGTATTTCATTAAGGAGTTAAGGTAGACCCTAGAAAAATTAAAGCCATTAAGTAATGGAGAATCCCCACATCCATAAAGCATTTGTGAGGATTTCTCAACTTGACAGGGTATTATCGCAAGTTTTTTAAGAATTATGGGAGAATAGCAGCACCTCTAACAACGTTATTGAAGAAAGATGCATTTTCATGGACTCCAAAAGGAGCAAAGGCCTTCAAACATCTTAAAGAGGCAATGTGCCAAGCACCAGTCTTAGCTATAACTTTTATTTTTTTGATGTTTTAGAAGCTAAAAAAAACCCATTTGAGAAGAGATCACGCTGAATCTCGGGTCTGAATTGCAGATATTTTCGCGCTATATTTACGGAGATATGATCTGAGGAATTTGGTCTTTTGTAGACTCTTGAATTACATTCCAAATAGGTCACCTATGGAAACTCATCATAGCTTTCTCTCTGAGAATTAGATTGAAATTTTGTAAGAAGGTACAGAAAGAGGACGGGCTATAGTTTCTTGTATATATTTTTCAAAGCCAAAGGTCGAAACAGTGACTTGTGGCATGTCATACAAGTTCGCTCTACTGAACTGGTCTATAATCAGGTCATTGTGGGAGATTCCACATAACTCTTCCTTGGAGAATCCAATTTGGATCACACTAGTGGCATTGAAAAGAGGACACAAATGGCTACTGCAGGTCGCATTTTCAGAACTGGATGATCCAAAATTACAGAGATACATCAAAGACAATATCGAGCTCCTACAAAGGGAAACAAAGTGTGTAGATTTTTTTAAATTTTTGCTTAAGTTTCATTTGAAAATTTATTTTGAAGGAATTAAAAGGGCATAGTAGAGCATTATTATCGGGAACTGATGCCCCGAGGAAAGAAAATGCAAACACCTAGTAAGCAACCTAAAAGCTCTAGCATGAATCATGAAGAAGAGGAAGAAATGCTACATGATATATCAAAATTACAAGACCAAGTGCAACAAAGGTCACTCTCACAAAAGCTAATAGAATGCTAAGATAAAGGGCATGGTAGCTAAGATGGATGATTTGAAGATAGATCTGGAGACAGATCTGAAGAGTAACATGGTAGATTTGAAGACAGATTTGAATAAGTTGCTACAAGAAATGGTCAATAAGGGTGAAAGGGTACTAAAGGAAACTCATGATGAGAACAAAAGAAATGTTAATCATGATTCCATAGACTCTAATGTTGGATCGAAGACCCACCATATTCCAAAAATCGATATGAGGAAGTTTGATGGCAAGGATCTCGCAACATGGATATTACAGATGGAGCAATTTTTCGATTTCAATAATGTGCAAAACACACAAAAGGTACGTATGGCAACTTTATATTTGGAACCAAATCAGTTTGTATGGTATCAATGGCTTTGCTCTCGTAAACAATTTATCACTTGGGCAATTTTTAAGGAAGAATTGATAGCACATTATGAGGATACAAAAAGCAACACTTTTTTTAGCCAATTGATAAGTCTCAAACAAAAGGGTTCAATAATGGAGCACATTGAGGAGTTCCAAAAATTGAACGTAAGGGTAAAAAATATTCCAGAGGAGCATAGGATTGATGTGTTCATAGGGACTTTAAAGGATAATATCCAACATGATGTTCACCTTTGGGAACTTGATTCATTAGAGAAGGCATTCACGTTAGCAAGAAAAATGGAAAGAAAAATAATGGCAACCAAGAAGCATACCACTCACAACTATAAAGATGGAAGTGTTGTCGCCCCTAGTCTTCCACAACCTATAAGGTTGACACCACAACAATTAGAAGAAAAAAGAACAAAAGGGCTCTGTTACAGTTGTGATAGTAAATACACTAAAGGTCATAAGTGTGCTGAGAAGAAATTATTCTACATAGATCGTGAAGAGGAAGAAGAAAAGGAGCAAGAAAGGTCAAAAGAAGAGGATATACTTTGGGAACAAAGCCTAGATAAAGAAGAAATGAATCTGATCATATCTTGTAATGCATTGGCGGGAATTACCACTCCTCAAACCAATAAGATAGAAGGACCAATCAACAAGAAAAAGGTAATAGTGTTGATTGATTCAGGAAGTACCCATAATTTTATTCATTTTAAGGTAGTAAAAGAATTGAATTCCTTCTTATATCCAGCACTAGAGTGTCAAGTGATGGTTGCAGATGAAGGAACAATAAATTGCTCTAGAAAGTGCCATAATATCAAGCTATCCATGGGAGAATATGTATTGACTAGTCCAATGCTTTCCATTCCAATGGGAGGTGCTGATGTTGTACTAAGAGGCTAATGGCTACAATCCTTGGGTACAATAGGGTTTACTTTTTCAAGAACTTTTCATGAAGTTTTCTATGGAAGGAAAGGATGTTGAATTAAGGGGTATTGCAGGGAAACCGGGAAAGATAATCAGCTCTAACGGTATGACAAAGCTTCTAAAAAAGGAACAAAGAGGTGTAATTGCAAAATTATGTTCGCTAGATGTTTCCACATTGCAATCATCTATTTCTCCAGATCTCCAAAAAGTCTTGAACAATCATTCCAAGGTATTTGAGACTCCCAATGGTCTCCCACCTATTTGTGATCATGATCATGCTATTCATGTAATTCTAGGAAGTGTTACTCCAAACATCAAGCCATACAGATATCCCTATGCCCAAAAGAGTGAAATTGAACATATGGTTGCAGAAATGCTAGAGGCTGGTATAATTCAACCAAGTCAAAGTTCTTTCTCTGGTCCAGTAGTATTGGTGCACAAAAAGGATAGATCATGGCACATGTCTCCAGATTATAGGGAGCTCAACAAGCTCACTATTAAAGATAAGTTTCCCATTCCTATCATTGATGAATTACTGGATGAATTGAATGGATCAATTTACTTCACCAAGTTGGATCTTTGTTAAGGATATCATCTAATCAGAATGAAGCCTGAAGACATTTCGAAAACAACATTTAGAACTCATGAGGGTCATTATGAATTTTTGGTCATGCCTTTTGGCCTTACCAATGCAGCTTCAACATTTCAAGGTTTGATGAATTCCATTTTCAAACCATTCCTTAGAAAATTTGTGTTAGTATTTTTTGATGATATACTAATCTACAACAAGTCTTGGAAGGATCATGTTGAACATGTTGACAGGGTGCTACAACTATTGGAGGAGAAACAATTATATGCAAAAAGATCCAAATGTTTCTTTGGAGTACAAGAGGTGGAATATCTGGGTCATATTGTATCTCATTAAGGAGTTAAGGTAGACCCTAGAAAAATTAAAGCCAGTAAGGAATGGAAAATCCCCACATCCATAAAGCATCTTCAAGGATTTCTCAAGTTAACAGGGTATTATAGCAAGTTTGTTAAGAATTATGGGAGAACAACAGCACCTCTAACAACATTATTGAAGAAATATGCATTTTCATGGACTCCAAAAGCAACAAAGACCTTTGAACATCTTAAAGAGGCAATGTGCCAAGCAACAGTCTTAGCTACATGAGACTTCACAAAAACCTTTATTGTGGAATGTGATGCTTCAGGAAATGGAATTGGCGTTGTTTTAATGCAAGATGAAAGACCCATTGCTTTTGAAAGTCATCCAATCAAGGGAAAGTTTTTACTTAAAGCTATTTATGAGAAGGAAATGTTGGCAATACTCCATGCACTTAAGAAATTGCGACCCTACCTAATGGGAAGACACTTCAAGGTTAAAACGGATCATGATAGCCTTGAATACTTTTTAGAACAAAGATTATCCTCTAAAGAGTAACAAAAGTGGGTCACAAAGATGTTGGGTTATGACTTTGAAATCATCTACAAAAAAGGGAAGCAAAATGTGGTGGCAGATGCACTCTCAAGAAAGGATGAGGATGTGGAAGCATTGTTGTGCGCCATTTCTATTATCCAACCAGATTGGATAAACGAAGCAAGGGAGGAATGGAAGAATGACGAAGAAGTGTGGGCACTTATTCGAAAGTTACAACAAGATTCCAGTACGTCTGATACATTTAGCTGGCAAAATGATTCGTTATGGTACAAAGATCGCTTATACCTCTGTAAGAATTCCCAGCTAAAAAAAAAGATTCTTATGGAATTGCACACTTCTCCCTTAGGAGGGCACTCAAGATTTTTAAAAACTTACCATATGGTTAAGAAGGAATTTTTTTTGGATGGCCTTAAATCATATATTCAAAAGTTTGTGGTGGAATGTTTGGTTTGCCAACAAAATAAAGTTGAAAGAATTAAGACACAGGGTCTATTACAACCTTTATCCATTCCAAGCCAACATTGGGAGGAGGTTTCAATGGATTTTATCACAGGTTTACCCAAGTCTGAGGGAAAGAGTGTCATCATGGTGGTAGTTGACAGACTTACCAAGTATGCACACTTTTGTGCATTATCACATCCATTTAAAGCTAGTATAGTTTCTACTGCATTTATGGAAACAATTCAAAAGCTACATGGAAACCCAAAGATTATTGTAAGTGACAGAGATCCCATTTTCACTGGAAATTTTTGGACAGAATTATTTTCTTGTCTTGGTACTCAGTTAGCTCATAGCTCATCTTATCATCTTCAATCTGATGGGAAAACTGAGATAGTAAACAAATGTTTGGAAGGATATCTTCGTTGCTTTGTATCTGATAAACAGACGCAATGGGTCAAATGGTTGCCTCTGGCTGAATGGTGGTATAACACTTCCTTCCATACAACAACAAAAATGACCCCATTTATGGCACTTTATGGGTATCAGCCACCATCCATCACATCATATTTAAGAGAAAAATCTACGGTTCAAGCAGTCAAACATCACATCAAACATCAACAACAAGTCCTCCAACTCTTAAAGGATAACCTCGTGTTGGCACAAAATAGAATGAAACAACAGGAAGATCAACATCGCAGTGAAAGAAGTTTTGATGTAGGTGATTTGGTATTCTTAAGGCTACAACCATATAAGAAAATGTCCCTCAAGCAAGCTAAGAAGGATAATAAATTATCACCAAAGTATTATGGTCCGTACAAGGTGTTGCAAAAGATTGGTACTATGGCATACAAATTAGAGCTTCCTACAGCTTCTGGATTGCACCCAGTTTTCCATGTTTCATGTTTAAAGAAGGTTATAGGCGATAACTCCCAGTTCAAACAATATTTCCAGAACTTGACGAGGAAGGAAAAATTATATTGGAACAAGAACCAATCACAGAAACAAGAACTCGACAGCTAAATATTTCACATGGGAGGATGAGAATTTTATATAGAAACATCTAGAACTACTCAAGCATTGAGGACAACACTTTTTTGAAGGAGAGGGGCATGTTGGGTCCCTATAATACTAGTGATTACCCCATTACTATTGTATTTGTACCCCTTATTAATATTGTTGTGCCCCTATTGTCCCCATATTGTTATTATTGTGCCCCATAGAATCCCTCTATTGTTATTTTTGTGGCTTTATATTATTATTGTTAGGTCGGCTGGGTTATATTGTGGCTCCTCAGACTCCTATATATAGAAAGGAGGTTTTATCATTTGTATCATCCAAGAATTGTTCATTTATGTAATATAAAGGAGGTTTCCCCCTTGAAGAGGCTGAATTCTAAGGCGTTGATCTATCTTTTCTATCTTCTCTTGAGCTGGTTTCATAACAATAACACATTTGAATACCATCTCCAACATGGGTTACTCTATAGGTTGGATAAGTTATGTGTTCCTAAATGTGAGCGACTACACCTGATTAGAGAATCTTATACCTCCAAGGTTGCAGGATGCTTTAGTGTAGGGAAGATAGTGGCCAACTTGTAGAGCTATGTCTGTTGGCCCACCATGCAAGAAAAAGTAGGTGGATTCATAAGAGGATGTACGCAATTATTCTTCCAATATAAATTAGGGTCCATATCATCCCTTGCATGTACCCACTTATTCTCGAGAAAGCATTCCAATGGACTTTGTGGGAGGTTTAGCAAAATGATGAAGGGGGATGGCTACCTATTCATGGTAGCTAACAAATTCACTAATATGTATATTTAGATGCCCTATAAAAGTGCCATCAATGGGAAAGAAGTAGTGAACTTGTGCTTTGGATAGGTCTATATGCACTTTGGGATATGAAGTAGAATTTTTTGAGAGAGGGACATAATATTTGCTGATGAATTTTGGACTACATTGTGGTGCTAGATGGACAAAAATTTGAAGAGGTATACAACATTAAATCCACAAATAGATGTGTAGACAGAATCAATCTTTAGGAATTTCATGCAACTTTTGGGGGGTTATAATCATAAGTATCAAAAGACTTGGGACAAAAATTACATCCTTATAACAAAGTACTAGTCCCCACTTCTACTGGTAAGTCTCCATTTAAAACTTATTTTGGATATTTCTACCTTCACCATTAGATATTTCATATGAGAAACAAGGAGGAGTGATGGAGGTTTATAGGGGATTCCTTAAGAGTAGAATTTGTTTTTGAGAAGAAGAGGTAAATCCATACACAAGTAAAAGAGACATTGCAAAAGTAATAGGAAAAATAGAACGCTAGGCATGATCAACATTGAATAAAGAGGTCACTCAAGATGGGATACAAAGTATGGTTACAATTGAACAAGGAGAGGATATAGGGTGCTAGTAAGAAAATCAAGGCTTTGCGATATGGTCCCTTTGATATATTGGAAAAGATGGGAGATAACAGCTATAAATCCAACTACCCCCATACATGCACATTCACTTAGTGATGGATGTAGATAGTATGAACTCTCTATGACCTTCCATGGTAGATCAGGAAGAGGAATAGGTCCTACCTTCTAAAGAGGATTTGACACTAGATGCTCAGGGATACTTGATAAAGGATACAATTTTGTAGAAGAGGTCTAGAACTATGATACAGGGGTACCATGACCTTTGGTAGATTGGGTTTAAAGGAGAACTTCTAGTTAAAGCTAAATGGTACAACTAACAGAAGTTGGAGGAAAAATTTCCTCACCTCATTCAATAAATGATTTTTTGAACCATAAGATTCCAAAAATGGGGAGGTGTGATATTTATTTTATCATCGTATTTTTTTCATTCATATAAATTCTTTTAAGAGTGGAAAAAGTGGAGGAATTAGCTCACAGGACTGCCTTTACCGACATGATTTAATTTGGAAAATTGGGGTCTAAAACCTTCCAGAAGAAGTTTTATGCATCAAATGGCATTTTTGGGGGTAAGAGTTTCTTTTCTTAAATTTACACCTTACATTTTATTCTACACACAAATATGTTTCCAACAGTAGAATAATCACCTTAATCGAAGTCCATATGCAAATTTTATGTCATTGGGAAATTGACCTTCTATTATGACCACGATGATTCAAGAGAATGACACATCGGCCCACATTACTCATGGAAAATGGGCTAGCCAAATGATAATGATAGAAGTCTCTAGAATATTACATATTGTGACTCTAGTTAAGAGTTGAAGGAGTCAAAGTTAACCCCCAGTAGGCTATCGGGTTATGTTATAACTAGGACACTAGAAGAAAAAGGGATTCCATTCTATTCAAGTGCATTTTATTACAATAGCCAAAGGTGGATAGAGATAGAGAAAATAAAGATGATTTCTACATTGTAGCATCCAGAAAGCCACATCCTCACTTATTTGTACTTGCATCCATTTTCCATTTAGAGAAAGAGAGTAAAGAAGGCTCACCTTTGAACTAGGTTATCTCCCAAAAGAGTTTTACACACTATATATTGTGTTATTTTGTGATTTTTTAGTTTTATTTCATTGTTATCTATTTCCTAAATAGTGATAATTTTCCCGGATAAGTAATAAATATTATAAAGAGATCCAAAAATATAAGGAGAAATCAACCCTCATAGTGTATATTTCAAATTTTTAAGCATAGTTTTTTCAAAGTTGTTGTGAAAAAAAACCTAGTGGAATATCTATGACAATTTAAGGATCAATGGGAGCCCTAAAAGTCCAAGAAGCATAGGTTCTATCTCAAGTATTGAAGGGCTTATCCCTCGCATCTAGTATGGAAAACAATAAAGCTAAATATCAATTTTTTCTTTAATACTCCAGAATTTGTGTAGAACCACATTCCTAGAACTCTAGGTTTTCAAATTAGCAAGCTGACCTCAAAATGTCTAGGAGATTCACTGGTGAAAGTCTCCCTCAAAAAAAACGTATGGGTGGATATCATTAGTAAAATTAATATTAATATGGCTAGTTGGACATTCTAATCCCTCAACATTGCAAGGCTATTGGTCCTTCTAAAATCAATCCTCCAATTTCTTTTGATCTATCTTTTTTCTACTCATGGCACCCTCTTCCATTATCAGCTCAATATGGATCCTACAATATTCCTTTTTGTGGGTTGGGGACAAAATGGAGAAAAATGGTCCTCAGTGGCATGGGATGCATTATGTAGACCCAAGTTTAGAGAAGGACTTGGTTTAAGGGATCCATCAAACCTAGACAGTATTTTAGGATACAAAATTTAGAGGCGATGCATGCAAGGGGCATGATTTATGGAGGCACATATGGCTTTGGAAATATGCAGAAAAAGTCCTAGTACAACTTATCATCAAAACTCCATTCAGATAGGTGGGATCCCCCATATGGAACTTAGCAAAAGGTGCATGGACTTCATTAAACAAAACTACTTCTAAGAGTTCCTAAATGGTGAATAAACCCTTTCCTAGGATGAATGATGGAAGAAATGAACCAAATTCCAAGGTCAAAATGAATTAAACATTCTTTGACTCAATATGAAAACATAGGGCTTACACAAAGTCAAATATTATTGGGATAAACATAAATCCTCTTCTTGGAGACAATAGGTGGAATTAGAGGATTGGCATCCCAAACCCAATGACAAGATTTGGACTCAACTCTAGAAGAAACTCTAAGAAATATGTATCCTAATTTATACTCAAGTGGATAAAATTAGATGGGTATATGGAACAAGTGGAACATTCTCCAATAGAGAAGCATGCAATCTTGAGGTAAGGTACAATGAGATCCTTAAAGCTTCTATCTAGAGAAATACCTGGAAATGGAAATTATGTCCAAAAGTATCAATATTTCTATGCCTCCTAGTATACGAGAAATCACTACGTAGGATAATATAGAAAAGTGAAATTATCTGGGACCCTCTAGGTAATATATGTGTTTCCTTGAATCCAAAAAATTAGAACACTTATTAAAAAATTACTCTTATATTAGGCATCTCTAGAAGACATTCGAGATCAGTATGAAACACTCATATTGAAAACCATTAAGTATCCTCAAAATAGTGAAAATTGGATATTTCAAGTCTTTAACAACCCTATATGAAATAGGATTTGGACCCTACTTCCAATACTTCGTATTTGGGGCATATGGAAAGAAAGGAACTACTACATCATCAGAAGCAATTTCCTTACTCAAGACCATCTTTGGATCCTCATTCAAAGGAAAAATTTGAGAATTCATTGTAGAAAAGATATGGTTGAATTAGGACTATAAAGACTCAAGAGAAGAAGCCTCCATTGTGTAAAATTAGAAACTACACCCCATCACTTCCTCTCCTTCAACTCCTCTCGCCATCTGTCCAACTATCCCCTCCTATTGGGATCCTCCACCCCCAATTTTTCTAAAGCTTAATTTCAATGGAGCTTCAAAAGGAAACTCCATTCTAGAAGGATTTGGTGGAATATTTAGGGATCACGCTAAAAATATCCTTTACATATACTGAGAATCCATAGGTTATAATAGAAACAATGCACCTAAGCTAATCGAACTAGAAGAAGGAATAATGATCACACAAGATTAGGGATACACCAAGTTGATTATGGAAGGAGACTTGAAGATATTCATAACTATGATCCAAAAAATTCTTAATGGTACTCCCATGACTAAGGCCTCTTGCAGTTGGAGACTAGAAAATCTCCCATATCAAGCTGAATCCCTTATTAATGCCATCGCTATGATCATTTCCACCCACATTTAGAGGTTAGGAAAAAAATAGAAGACAAGCTAGCCAATGAAGGATGCTTTGCTCAAGCCACTTCAATCTTCACCCTATGGAACTCCTCCACTAATTCTTCCTCAAATAGGAGTGTTGGATATTATCTTAGAAGGACTCAAACCCCCCAGATGGGGTGCATGAAAAGAGAGAATGTGGGGTGTGTTTTGACTCCATCCCACTAGCTCACATGCTACTTACACATGAAAACACACCCCATAAGGTTCTGATGCATTATATGTAGAGTGCATGGGACATAGTTATAACCCACCACCCAATGATTTGGTATAACTTTTACTGCATTGTATACATAATGGAGTGGATGGAGGAGAATATAGGAATTTCGAGAAGGTTTAATGCATGTTATACCAATTCCTCAGATGAGTCAAGCCACCTATCACTCTTCACCCATTCGAGATGCAATTGGTACCAAATGATGGGCAATCAATTTCAGATCTCTTCGTTGGGAGGAAACCCATCAGTGGGCATGGCACATAACCTAGTTTGGAAGTATTATATTCAAAATGAGTGTAGATTTTAACCCTATACAAAAATTACTTGCAAACGAATTATTAAAATAGAAAAATATACAATGGTGAGAATAAAAAATATACACAAATATTTTCTCCTAAAACCCAAAACTAGGAAAATTAGATTGATTTTTCATTATTTTCCTTTCAATGTTACAATAAATTATATACATTCCGCAACATTCATAAAACCCAATCCATTAATCTTGGATTAGAACATAATCATAATTCCCTTGATTGGATCTACAAAATACCATGGGAAAAAACCATCATGCCCAAAACCATGCACAAAACCATGGGTAGGTTTTCCCACCATCCTTGGGTCCTCCCAACTATTATTGGGTTTGCATAAATGCTTTTTATCAGGCTACTTCCCAAATCCTGTGTAGGAGGGCTATTGCCCCCCTGCAAACCCCCCAACAAGGGTGACTACCGACCACAACACCTAACAACATAACAACACCTACAACTAATTGTGGAAAGAATATCACATATACCAAAAATCCTTCCACTTGGTTCTTTCTTTCCACACAAGGGGTCATAGGAGTGTATAGTCATTGGTCCCGAGTTGCAATTCCCATTATTTTTCCACACCAAGAAAACTTCTCAGTCCTCATTTACTTTGTCAATGCATCTACAACATTCTTCAAAGTGACATCCAACTTTACTAGTAACACCATTTTGTCTTCAACCATATCCCTCACAAAGTGACACTGAAGAGTAGTCTGCTTTGTATTCTAATGATAAGAAACATTCTTTACCAAGGAAATTGCACTTTGGTTTTCACAATATATCCTTATTTATCATTATACCAACCCCATACTTGAACACAATATTTGCAACCAAACGACTTACTTCCTTGCTTGCATGAGTGGTTGCCATGTATTCAACCACTATAATTGAAAGTGCCACTACAGACTGTCTCTTTCTCATCCAACTGACTGCTCCTCCAAATAGTTTAAACACATACCCGCTTATATATATTCTCTGATCTAGGTCTACAACCCAATATGCATCAACAATGTCGCATATGTCCAACACTTTTTTCAATCCTAGTCTTTCCTTTGTAGCACAAATCATAATCACTAGTGCCACACAAATACCTTAAAACCCACTTTATTATTGTCCAATGCTCCTTCCCTAGTTTTTAGGTAAACCTACTCAATACTCCCACTGCATGTGCAATATATGGTCTAGTACATACCATTAGATACATTAGGCTACCAACTTCATTTGCATATGGAACATGAGACATGTCCTCTTTCTCCTCCTATGTCTTAGGACATTTTTTAACATTTAACTTTTCACCTACAAGAATAGGAACCTTTAATGGTTTACTATCCTGCATATTAAACCTCAACAATATTGTCTCAACATACTTCCTCTAGTTTAATTTCCACCCCAAAATATATTTTTATCATCAAGATCCTTCATGTTGAATTTACAAGACAATTGGGTTTTCAAATCTTGGATAATTTCTTTGTTATTTCCAATCAACAACATATCATCGACATATAAGACCAAATAAATAACGCGGTCACCAATTAATTTAAATTACACACAGTGATCTAATGTGAATCCAAGTCCCAATATACATGTATCAATTTTCTTATACCACATCCTCAGTGATTTTTGTAACCCATACAAAGAATTTTTAACCTGCATACTAGTTCTTTTTTACCCTTCACTGCAAAGCCTTATGGTTGCTTCATGTGGATCTCTTCTTCCAGATCCCTATGAAGAAATGTTTTCTTCACATCCATCTGTTCTACCTCAAAATCAAAAGCAACAAAAACATATAAAAGTAATATAATAGAAGCTAACTTGGCAACTGGAGGAATCATATCACCAAAATGAATTCTCGGCACCTAGGAATAACCTTTTGCTACCAACTGATATTTTCATTTCTCCACCTTTCCTTTTGCATTCATCTTTCTTAAATACCCATTTTCTACCAATGGGTTTCCTTCAAGCTAGAAACTCCGCTAGATCCTAAGCCTCATATTTGTCCAAGGATGCCATTGTTATAAAAATATATATTACAGAGCAATGGAACACATAAAATATTGTAGAAATATAAACACAGAAAACACATAAAACAAGAGAAACACAGATATATGTGGTTCACCTAGTTTAGGCTATGTCCACGGAGAAACAACTAGTCCTTCCTTTTATATTATCCAACAAATTGAAGAGATACAACCTACAACAGATCCACTATAATTAACTCTTCACTCTCAATCTGCTCTCTTTTCTCGCTCATAATACAGATCTACTTAGACATAATACAATTCCCCCATATATAGCGAAGGGTTTCCTTTTAGGGAAGAAAACCCTAATTTAAACATAACTTCCACCCTCAGATATCCGCCTATGAATGACCCATATTGACTACAAAATTACAACATTTTACAAGGAAATTTTACATCTATTTTTAGCTTCAAGGGCGCTGCCCCCAATCCCTTGCCAAGGGGGGGGCTCCCAAAGGTCACATCTGCCCCCCCCATGGACCCCCCCTATAGCACAAAAATTATGGGCGGAATTGTTGCCCCATTACGAATTGGGGTCCAATGCGGTGATACCTCTGAATAAAGAAGATAATCAGGCTCTATAGCCAACAATCTCCCACTTGGAGACTGATTATAGCAACTCCATCGCTGCTTCATTTGCTGGACAATGAATCCACTTTGTACCTGGTTGTTTCTCATATTCTTCATCATACTTGAAGACCAATTAAAACAAAGCATATTATCAGTTTATCCCTGGTTACAACTTTTGTTAACATACTTGCAGGGTTATGGCTAGTGTGTATCTTTTCCAGCTTCAATTGTCCATCTTCCAATGTTGACTGTATGAAATGGTACTTGAGATGTATATGTTTAGTCTTGGAATGGAATGCAGAGTTCTTTACAAGATGTATGGCACTCTGGCTGTCACTGTATAACTTGCCCAACTCTTGCTTCTTACCCAATTCATCTAGAAATATTTGTAACCAAATCATTTCTTTACTAGCCTCTGTAGCAGCAACATACTTTGATTTCGTTGTTGAAAGTGCAACAATACTTTGCAGTTTTGAGACCCAACTGATAGCTTTTCCACCTACAGTAAACACATACCCTGTTTTTCTCCTCCTGATATCTCTATCACCCGCCATATCTGCATCAACATATCCTTGCAGAGCAATGTTTGAACCACCAAAGCATAACGCTTGATTTGTGGTACCTTTCAAATACCTGAGAATCCCCTTCACCGCCATTCAATGTTCTTTTTCTGGATTGTTCATGCACTTGCTAACAACTCCCACTGCATATGCAATATCAGGCCTTGTGTAGACCATTGCATACATTAATCTTCCAACTGCTGATGCATATGGAACTTTAGACATATGAGCCATTTCTTCTTGAGTCTTGGGACACTCCTCACTTAATTTGAAATGGCTAGCCAAAGGTATAAAAACTAGTTTTGCATTCTTCATATTAAACCTTTTCAACACCTTTTCCATGTACTCACTTTGAGACAATGTTAATTTGCGATTCTTCCTGTCTCTAGTTATTCTCATACCAAGGATTTGTTTTGTAGCACCTAAATCCTTCATTGCAAACAAGTTAGCCAATTTTCTTTTGAGCACATTTATTTCCTGCATGTTAGAACCTAAAACAAGCATGTCATCTACATACAATGACAATATAATATAGCTGCCATCATTTTGCCTTTTGAGATAAACGCAATGATCAGAGTGACATCTAGTATAACCTTGTTCAAACATAAACTTGAAAATTTTTAGATATGACTGCCTTGGAGCCTGTTTTAAGCCATACAAGCTCTTGTTCAACCTACACACTAGTTTCTCCTTCCCTTTTACCTCATATCCTTATGGCTGTTGCATATATATCTCTTTCTCCAAATCCCCATGGAGAAAGGTTATCTTTACATCTAACTGCTCAAGATGCAAATCTTCAGTTGCTACTAGACTTAAAATATCTCTGATTGAAGTCATTTTAACAACAAGAGAAAATATCTCATCAAAGTCTATACCCTTTTTTTGTGCAAACCCTTTCACCACAAGTTTGCTTTATACCTTTTTCTACCTCCATCTTCTTTCTTCAACTTGTAACCCCATTGATTCTTCAATGTTGTTTTACCTATAGGCAACCTGAATAAGTCCCAAGTCTGGTTATGTGCTAAGGAGTCCATCTCTTCTTTCATGGATTGCTCCCACTTCTTCCTGGTTTCTACCTACAATGCTTCTTCATAACATTCTGGTTCACCCGAACCAGTCAATAGTACATAATATAATGAAGGAGAGTATTGTTTAGGGGGTCTACTTATCCGGGTAGATCTTCTAACACCACTTTTAGGTGTTTGAGGTGCTTGTTGCTGTTGTGGTTGTTGTTCTGGTAGTTGATCATTATGATTTTCAGGCACCATCACTTTTTTTGTGATCTCATCAAGCACTTTGTATTCTATGTTTTCTTTTTCTTGTTTCTTTTCCTGCAGCTGATCCTTATACAAAACATTTTCATTGAATATGACGTCTTTTCTCCTAATGATTTTGTGTTTTTCATAATCATAAAAGCGATAACCAAAACCATTAACACCATATCCAATAAAAGTACATTTCTTTGATTTTTCTTCAAGCTTTGTTCTATTTTCTTTATTAATGTGGACAAAGGCTTCACAACCAATTTTTAAAAAAAAATGAGTAGTTTGCCTTTTTACCTTTCCATGCCTCCTCTAGAATACCACCATCCAAGGAACTTGAAGGCCCTTTATTTATTACATAAACAACAGTATCTACAACATTTTCCAAAAATTGTAAAGGAAATCCTACATGCAATCTCATGCACCTCGCATGCTCCATGATCGTCCTCTTCATCCTTTTTGACACACCATTTTCTTGTGGTGTTCCTGGAACTGTCTTCTCTTTGTGAATTCCATTCTCTAAACAATACCTATCAAACTCTTTGCTGCAATATTCACCTCCATTGTTTGATCTGAGACACTTCAACCTTTTTCCTGTCTCATTTTCAACCAAAGCTTTCCATTTCTTGAAATTATCAAATACATTAGATTTATTTCGAATATAATAAATCCAGGTTTTTCTGGTTGCATCATCAATAAAAGTAACATAATAACGAGAGTCACCAATAGACGATACCTGTGTAGGTCCCCATACATCTGTATGCACAAACTCTAATTTTTCTCTCTTCTTTTCTTTCTCAACATTGAGAAATCTGACTCTCTTCTGTTTTCCATAAACACAATTTTCACAGAATTCCAAATCAACATGCTTCAAACTTGGAAACAAATTTCTTGAGTGAAGGATCTGCATCCCCTTCTCACTCATGTGCCCAAGCCTATGATGCCACAATGCCGTAATTGCTCCTCTAGAGGTTAAAGCATTAACATAATTATAAATACCATTGCATAAATACAATGTACCAACCTTTTCTCCTTTTGCTATTACCAGGGCTCCTTTAGTGACCTTCCAGGTTTTATCAATGAAAGTAGTTACGCAACCTTCACCTCCCAACTGCCTTATTGAAATCATGTTTTTCTTCAGATCTGAACATGCCTTACCTCCTTCAATAGCCATTGATTTCCATTCTGCTGTTTTATGAAAACTGTACCCATTTCAATGATTTTACAGGGTTTATCATCACCCAATCGAACCTGTCCAAAATCTCCTTGAACATAGTCATGAAAATGTTTCCTATCAAGTGTGGCATGGAATGAGGAACCTAAATCTACCACCCATGCATCAATAATATTTTCTAAAGAAAGAATCAAAGCATCTTGCAACACATCACCTGGCACATTCTCTTCATGATTGTTTTCTTGTCGTGCGTCTCCTTCTTTTCCCTTCCGAGACTTGCAGTCTTTCTTCAGGTGTCCTTTCTTCCCACATTTCTAGCACACTATCCCTGATTTGAACTTGGAGCTGGCTTTCCTTGACTTATTGCAATATCCTAGGCTCTTTCCTCTTTCCATTTTTCTTCCCCTAATCTCTATGGTCAAAGCATTACCTGATGTCTCACCAAAGATTTTCCGTCACATTTCCTCATTAAGGATTGCACCGACAACATCATCAAACTTTAAGTACTAGATCTAGAGATATAGTTACTAATAGCCATAACTAAACCATTCCAAATTTCTGGAAATGAGCACAAAAATAACAGAGCCCTAACTTCATCATCAAAAGTTACCCCTACAGAACTTAATTGACTGGTAACTATATTAAATTCATTTAAATGATCAACAACAGATCCACCTTTTTACATTTTCATATTAAATAAACGCTTCATAAGAAATACCTTATTTGAGGCCAAGATTTTTCCTATAGCTTGGCCAATGTTGACATTAAACCCTCCATTGTCGTTTCCTTTGAAATATTAAAGGCTACCGATGCCACTAGGCATAACCGTATTGTTGCAAGTGCCTTTCTGTTGAGAATATCCCACTCTATGTTTGTCATACTCATCGTCTTCTTTGCCTTTCCATTCAATAGTTGGTACAGATCTCTCTAGTACAAATAATCTTCCATCTGCATCTTCCACAGCTGGTAGTTTTGGCCATTAAATTTTTCAACCCTAAACCTACCATCTTCTGCCATTGCTCCCACTCGAACTAGGAACCCTTTTCTCCTGCAAGTTTATCAGCCAAATAGACCTTCGTCTCTGATACCAGTTGTTAGAAAATTATATATTACAGAGCAATGGAACACATAAAATATTTCAGAAATATAAACACAAAAAATGCATAAAACAAGAGAGACACAGATATAAGTGGTTCACCCAGTGTGGGCTACGTCCATAGAGAAACAACTAGCCCTTCCTTTTATATTATCCAACAAACTGAAGAGATACAACCTACAACATATCCATTGCAATTCTCTCTTCGCTCTCAATCTCCTCTCTCTTCTTGCTCAGAATACAAATCTACTTAGACGCAATACAATTCCCTCATATATAGCGAGGGGTTTCCTTCTAGGTCAAAAAACCCTAAATTAAACATAACTTCTACTGTCAAATCTCCGCTTAATGAACAACCCAGCTCTTCGTAGCTGCCCCCCCGGACCCCCTGTGCAGCGAAAATATTACAGGCGGCGTTGCCACCCCATTATGAACTCGGGTCCAATGCGGCGATACCTCTGAATAAAGAAGATAATTAGGGTCCACACCCAATAGCCATTTCTTCAACCATGGCCTTTTTCCAAGTTTTCCATCCTCTGAATGCACTTCCTCCTTGATAATTCTAGGATCATTGTCAGTAACAAATAAAAAAAAAATTGAATAGAAAGAAGATGGGTTATACCTCTCTAACCTCCTTCTCTCTCAAACTGATCTACTAAAAAATGGAGTTTGTGACTCTTCCTCTTATGATTCTTGTTCTTCTATAGAGTATGATTCTTCCTCCTTCAGTTCAAACTCTATCTTCTCTAGTTCCTTTTCCTTTGATATTAATGCATGTTTAATAACACCTTTCACCTCTCTAAACATGACAACTTGGTTGTACACAACCTTCCTTGTTCCTAGGTTCCAAATATTGTAACCTTTTAAACCATCCCTATACCCAATAAATATGCACCTTTCAAATTTACTATATAGCTTGCTTCTTTTATCCTTTGGAACATGCACATATGCATCACATCCAAATAACTTTAGATGCGAGAGAGAGGGTTTCTTACAAGTCCATACCTCATGTGGGCTCTTATTCCAACTTTGATGGATGTGATATATTAAATAGGAACATGCAATATCTATTGCCTCTCCCTAGAATTCCTGCCCTAAATTAGTGCCACTAGGTATGCTTCTTTCCTTTTCCATCAACATCTTGTTCATTCTTTCTTCAATTCCATTTTTTTGAGGTGTGTATGGAGTATTATTTTTCCATTCTATACCATGCTTCTTAACAAACTCTTCAAATTCCTTCTTGCAAAACTCTCCACCATTATTTGTCCTCAACACCATAATCTTCTTCTCTATTTTATTTTCCACTAGAGCCTTAACTTATTTAAACCTATAAAAGAATTTAGATTTCTTCCTAAGAAAGAATATCCATGTATTCCTTAAGAAGTCATGTATAAAAAAGACATAGTACATAAACTTTCCCAGTGATGGAACTAACATGGGTCCAAACAAATCATTGTGCACAAGCTCTAATACCTCTTTCACCCTCTTAGCACCAGAGGGGAAACTCACCCAATTATGCTTCCCATATACACAATGTTCATAGAAATCGAAATACATAGAGAAATTATACATACCTTCTACCATATCATTACCATGCAATATTTGAAGGCCCTTCTCTCCAATGTGTCTTAGTCTTTAATACCACAACATAGTATTTTCACCAGAGAGTATAAAAAATTCTTCTCCACTCTTAGGAACCACAAAATTGTTGCACTCATCAATAACAGTACTTCCTAGAAACTTGTACAAAATTTTGATAGAAACTCCTCTCATCAATACTATTTCTCCTAAAACCATCTTGCAATAATGTTTCTTGAACATTGCTTTTACAACTGCATCATCCATCTTGCTTACAAAATTTAGATTTCTAGCCAATGCAGGAATATGCAGAACACCAGGAAGTGTTCTAATCCTTTTACCTTGCAACTTCAACTTGAATTTTTTACGTCTTATGATTTTGGTATTATTTTAATCACCTAGAAGACATCCCACCATCATATTTCTCATACTTGCAGAACCACTCCCTATGGAGAGTCATGTAAAAGGATGCACCTGAGTTAATCAAACATGCCTCATGATCTACATGTGTGCTTGAAGAAGAAATCGAATATGCATACCCACCTTCATCTGAAGTGGTTTTTGCCTCTGAAGAAGTAGCATCATCAGATCCCTTTCCTTTCTCATGAGTTTTGGATTTACAGTCATTTTTGAAGTGCCCTTATTTTTTGCATTTCTAGCATATCTTCACAAATTTTCCTAGAGATTTAGATATCGCTCTAGATTTAGATTCCCACTTAAGAAATTATTTCTATTTCTATTTTGGGATCATCCTATTACAAACAAGGTGTCTCCATTATGGCTCTCCATATTTTTCTATCTCATCTCCTCTGACAAAAAGGATGAAACTATTTCATCAAAATTCAAGGTAGTTGTATTTCTACCTATAGCAACTAGGCTCTCCCATGAGTCTAGTGTAGAAAAAAATTGATGTACTTATCTTCGTCTAAAATTTTAATATCAAAAGATAATAGATAACTTACCACATTATTGAAGGTGTTTAAATGCTCTATCACTGGGTCTCCATCCTTCATCCTCGGGTTATAGCATTTTTTTCACAAGAATAATTTAATCACTAGAGTCAAATTGATATAAAGCACCTAAATTGTCCCACAAATCCTTTGTTGTAGCTTCCCCTAAAACATTTAACAATATTGAATTTGAGAGACATAATTGTATTGTGGTCTTCGCCTTCTGATCTAACGTCACCCAGCCTTCTTCCCATATTCTTGTTGGTGTCTTACTTGGATATATAATAATCCACTGATATCTATAAATTAATAGATCCTACATATTGAGCTTCCACAACTCAAAACTTTCTCCATTGAATTTCTCAATCTCTATCCTTTATTGTTTGCAATCTCCTTTCATTGTAAGAATTGATTTTGTAGATCTCCCATAATAACGAGGTCTACTACAGGCCCAAGAAAAACTTCTTAGTAGCAAAGGCATCCCATTGAAGCGAAAACAACTATGACATGAGATGTAGGTTTTAAATCTATACATAAATTGCTTGCAATTGGATTCTTAAAAAAAAAAATATACAATGGCCAGAACATAAAAATATACACAAATATTTTCTCCTCGAACCCAAAACCAAGAAAACTAGATTGATTTTTCATTATTTTCATTTCGATGTTACAATACATTACATACATGTGTTATATGAAATTTTGTCACCATTAGGCAAATGATCGCTAATCTGGATCTCTCGTTATCCATCGAATTGTTCCAAGAAATCCCCTATAATGTTGGAAGCAAAAAAATCCCAAAGACAATAAGAATCCTAGATTACATTGCTTAAAAACCTATTTTAAGCACTTGCATAGTTTCCATAGCCATTACCTATGCAAGCGTAATTTTGACCATTGTGGCCTGCGCAATTCTGCGCTTTGTCTTCCACTAAAAATATGAAAATATCTTAACAAAGGTGAAAATAAAATGTGATTTATAGAAGCCTTATTGGAGGAATATCTCCCAACTGAAAGCCTAAAGCTCCTACATACTTGGGCCTCATTCCTCTGTTCATGGAAACTCCCTCTCTTTGTGGAACCCTAATCCATCTCTTTATGGATCTCATCCCTTGAGATGATGATCTTAAACCTCCTCCTCTTGGCCTATAAATTCTATGTAGACCAAAGGGTGAGAGGGACTTTTAGAATGTAAAATTATGTTGTTGGATTGAGGTTGGAACACATGGGATTCACTGGCGGAGCAATACCATACCACGTGCATTCAAATTGGGGGATATATATTCAAGAAAAAATGACATAATATATTGAGCATATAATAGGGGGTAAAGGGTTCTTGTATTGGCACGTATGAGAAATGAAGCTCAAAGTTAATGAAAAAATATAAAGGGGTATAAAATTTGTTAATGCAAAAATGGATACCTACAATATCTAGTGAAAGTAGGGGTTTTTTAAATTGGGAAGGTGTATTGGGTTTGTATTGGATTAGAGGTATTTTCCAATATGTAGTCAAAATAAGGGTATTGTTTAGTATGCCATGAATGCACATGATATGTCAAAGGTTCATTGAGTGAAGCCCCCATGGGTAGGAATCTTATCATTGAAGGAAGGATTGGAGACTATTAGGAAGAGGCTTGCAAAATCAAGGCTAAGGTTCTATTGCTCCTTTTTATTTAATATTAATACAAAAGAGCTTTTCTTTCGCACTGTATTGTTTAATGGAGTTGATGTATTGTGTGTTTACTTCCATTTTTCCATTGATAATGATATTAGGTACTAGTTTCCTTCAACATTAGTATGGGTTCTATTGAGTCATTTTTCTATCATTTCCCTTTGATCACTTGTTATTATGTTTTCAGGTCTAGATTTCGAGGATTGATGAGTTGCATCAAACCATAGCGAGTATCTTGATTAAGAATTTCGTTTGAAAGCTATGGATTTCATATTCCAACATTCTTTCTTATAATTCAATAGGAACTCACTCAGGGAAATATTTACTAGTTTTCTTGTTTGTTACTAGATTCAACCATTGAATCTAGGAAGATTTCTCTTGTTTGCAAGCGTGATTTGTTTGCCATAAAAAATTGTCAACCATACTGTGTAACAATATTTTCTTCATTATGACATCCTCATGTGACTCTGATTTCTTTTTGTATCCCTTTTTAAATGTGTTTTGAATGTTGAAAGCTTAAAGTTCTAGATTTTTAGATTTTTTTTTTTCCTTATGTTTTCTTGGCTTGCACACTTTTTCTTTAGCAAAAATGAAAAAATTTGGCACTTTTCCTTTACCAACAGTGTGTCTATGCACTGGACCTAATTAGCTACCTATGCAAGTCTATAAAATTTTGAAAAATTAGGGTTTTTACCTTATGGGTCTAGAAGTTTTTAATTGTTGTGTTTTCTTGGGTCTATTTTACATTGTGAAAAAATCCACTCCTTTTTTATTTCATGTTTTGTGTTTCCTTCTTGAAAAATTAGTCATATCTTATAATTGTGGGTGAAGGTTTGATCTGGTGAATTTTTTATTTATCAAAAGAAAGATTGGTCATTGTTGAGATAACTTGAGTTTGTCCTTCTTTTGTCAAAATCATATTAAGTACTTTATTTCTTGATTGCAAAGAATTATTAGTATTGGTAAAAAGTTAGTGTTTTTCAAGATGAACACTCTTGATTTGGAATTTGTTGTTTCTGCTGAATTGAATTGAATAATGATTTTTCCTTTTTATAAGGCAACACAAATTGTGCTTACAGTGATTTGTAATTCATTATATCAAGTTGAAACTATGGCTCGTATATTTTGAAGGAGGATATAATTGTTTGATTTTGGGTATACAAGAAGTTGTTGAGATTAATATTTTGCACTTTGTAACCTAGATTTTAAGGAAACTAGGTTGCATTTGAAAAACAAATCCCCCTTATGGCCTGGGCTGGACAAGAATTGTGTATTCTACACTATCTTTGATTTTAATTTTGAAAATGATTCATTGATTCTTGCATTGCTGTAAAGTGAATGAAACCTCTCTCTTTACTTTAGTTAGGATTCATCGAAGTGAAAAGATTATCGTACATAGTTGACTACATTCTATTTTGAGTCAAGTTATAACACCACTGGTTTCATATCCATTAAATTATGAAGTAAACAACATCTTGAAAACAATGCTAATAAAATAAATTAGATTTTTATATTTCTAGGGCTCATTACACATACATTAGATCAAATTGTAGGGCTTTAGAGTAGGGCACTGAGTTAACTTTCCAAATATGCAAATAAACAATAGAATCTTGCGGTAGGGAGTAAATCCATCTATTACAGGTTGACTCTAGGAAGCTCCTCTTACACGGGAGTTAAGAACAAGATCATATTAGACCCAGTGAAGTGATAAACCCCACTTCATTGGTTATAATAGCATGATTTTCATGCATTACAAATGGTAAGGTGCTTGGGAGTCACTAGAAGGGTAAGCCTTAGATTGACCATGTTGAGGAACCTTAAAGGACATTGAGCTTTGTTACTCTCCCCTTGCATGTATGTTTGACCTGCGACTGTCCCCCTAGGTCAAGTTATTGTATATGGTAACCTTAGAGACCAGTATCTTAGGGATTTTACCCAAGGTGATGGGGGGTGGGGGGGGTGGGAGTCCCTACGGTACCTAGAGAAGATGTTGATTAGACTCACTTGGACCTTTTTGGAGGTTATTCTTCACTCAAAATGGCATAAGTGAAGTTACTTGCACCATATCGTGCCATTAAGCAGGTTGTCAGTGTAACTGATTCCACCTACTATATCTCTATCCACTTTTCACATTGATCTATATGACGTTTGGTTTCATCACCAACTAGTGATTTCACTGTGAAACGGTTGTTTGCATGGTTTGAATCCTTAGATTTATTAGTGTGCGTTATTTGTTTATTTTTCTTTTCACAGACCTTAGGTATGGATTGTGCATTTGGATTATTAGTATTATTAAAATTATTAATAAAATTCACTAAAGTTGAATCTAATGGAAATAGTTCCAGAGCTTACCAATCAAGGAACCCCTTCTAATGGGAATCCTAGTCCTTTTACATTCTTTGGAAATGTTGGTCCTCTTTATATGGCTATATTGTCACTTCCCCAATTCATGATAGGTTTATTGTTGTGGTTTTTTTCAACTTATTTAGTCCCAAATACCTAAAATGTTCCACCTCAACCAAGTTCTTCATCTAAAAAAAACTAATTGTTTGTTGACACTTTACCTTCTTCACCCACTACGTCTTCTTTTCCTGGTGAAAGTCTTGACACTGGTAACCAGGTGGCTAAGAAGAAGAAGAAAAGGAGGAAGACGAAGAAGCAAGATAAGAAAGAGTCAAACCAACCAACCATTTCCTTGAGCATGGATAATGTTGAGGAACCATTCAAAACACATTGCAAACCCAAATACCCTTGCAAGCTTTGTAAGGGTGACCACCTTCTTATTAATTTTCCTAGTATTCCAAAGGTGTTAGAAGCGTGGACTAAAAATTCTTATCAACTTATTATTGATCCATCAACTAGTGATTCTAAGGTTTCGGGGAAAGGGTAAAGTTAGGTTTCCCTATAGGTTATGCAAAGGAAGTCATCAAACTCACCTTTTCCCTCACATTGATGAAGCCAAAAAAGTTTTTGTAAAACCTTACTATTCCACAACAACAACTTCCAACTAGTTTTCGTAATCTTTCTTCCAACATACTATCAGTTGATGAAGTGTTTGATTTAATTCCAAGTACAATCAATCCCACTCTTCCATTGGAGAGTGAAAGACATATCACTCAGGTTCATGAATCTTTGGTCGATCAAGAAGTTGAATAGATTACATATTCATTCAATCCCACTCTCCCTTTAGAGAGTGGAGTTAATGCGACTCAAGTTATTTTTATTACTTCAGATTCCACCACACAAGGGGGAATTTCACCTATTTCCATGGAACCCCCTCCAAATACTGAAGTTATTTCCTTTTATTAGAGTAGACTAACAAGGCCCCATCTTCCTTCTTCCATCCCTTTCATATCATTGTGAAGGCTTATGGTAAGAATGTGCCTTGCAAAAATGTAGATGAAGGTGTTACACAACATTTTGTCATTGTCGCTACACTCCCCCCACGATCCTGGAGGACCTCTACAGTGAACTATATATGCATTCCCATCATGAAAAAACTCCCATTATGTCCCTCTTCATGAGTATAATGATTCCATTTTACATAATTTCCAAAGAATCTTCCTTTTAACCTAGTTTATAAGACTGATGCTAATGATCAGTTTCCTCCTCGTGCCGATTTGTAGAGATTAAAACTACGACTAGCACCATACGACGCTACTAAGCCTTTTCTTAGTCACATAGATCCTCTTTTGGCAAGTGTTTTAAATATGGAGTTGAAGCTTCTAGGTCTAGAAACTTCGTAACGAAGGTATAGTAAATGGTTGGGCTGGATGGAGCTGTGGAAGTCAGTTTGGGCTCCTTTCCCCTATTAGGATGGAACCAATCTAAGAGATAAAGCCTTATCCCATGATAAGAGGAACCATCTCCCCTCTATCAAAGCTATATAAACCCCTCCTTTTACAAGCTTCACTAGTTTTAGTCTTAGTATTTTTGGAGCTTGAATAATCAGCAAGACATCTATAGCTTGTGGCTCTCTAGATGATGTTTGAGGGAGAATAGTGTGTTTGGTTTGGTTTGAGACTAAAGGGAAGGGGCCTTAAAACTTCCATTGTTGAGGCTATCCATAAGATGCTAGCAGAAGTGTGGGAACTCGGATATGTTGGAGGAGACCAGCAACGTAAAGGCATTGGTTGTAATTTCTTTTTGAATTTATATGAATCGAACTATCGATTGATTTCCTACATTGAAGTGTTATCTTACATTTGACGGCTTAATGCTCCTTGACCTGTTAAGTAGGTTGAATGCAGTTTGTATGTTATCACGTTTGTTGTTGTTGTTTTCTTGCTTGTTTAAGGTATTCAAAGGAAGGAAATGAAAAGTAGCTGGAGTGAGGAAGCAGGATCATCACCAAGAGGAATAGCGTTCTAAGAGGTAGGACCTCTTATTTGATTCTAGCTTAAGGAAGTTTTACATTGATTTTTTGTTTGTGGCTAGACCCACTCTCTCAGGCTAGAGGAATTGTTTGTGTCCACACTGAGAATTTACCTACACCACAAATTGGCAACCATACTCGGGAGCCAATCCTTCTATTTGATTGATTGCCATTTTATGGTTTTGTGTGAACTTTTCTAGTATCACAATTTCCCTGCAG
This sequence comes from Pinus taeda, assembly GCA_000404065.3. NCBI lineage: Eukaryota > Viridiplantae > Streptophyta > Pinopsida > Pinales > Pinaceae > Pinus > Pinus taeda. The sequence goes on from APFE031216371.1 coordinate 442,180, forward strand.
TTTTCTCTACTTTTCCTGGTTTACTTCTCTGAGTCTGAAATTCATAGTGGCAAGTCTGGTTTTAGACTTTGAAATTTTTTATTTTTTTCCTTGAATCCTTGGTCAGCGCATTTATTTTTCTGACAGTCGCATCGATCAGTGTGAGTTTCTCTAAAACAGTCGTGTTGACCCCCTTCTGGCGATTGTTGTTAGTTAGGTAGTCACGCTAATTCTTGTATGTGAAGATCAGGGTTTCCCCTAGATCATAACCAATGTGTCTTTCCCTTCTAATTTTTGTATCTTAGCTTATTTTGACCGTGTTCTCCCTGGCTGGAAAGTTTCGTTGGTTTGGTTTATGTGCTTATTTGGTTTTCATTTTCTTCACTTGGTTTCTTGAGTCCTTGGATGGTTTGTAGCCCTAGGCATGTAGGTCATCATCCATTCATCTATTTGTGTGCTCAACAAGTCAAGTTGTTGGTTAAGTTGCTCCTTGCATTTCATTTTTTAATCATTTTGTTGCTTTGATTTCGATTTAACAAGTTTGAAAATTTTTGTTTGTTGATTAAGCATCTCTTTTCAGGCATAGATCACATTTCTCATCTTCTTTTTGGTTGAGTCTTTGCATCATTAGTTTGGAAGGAATTCTCTTTTGTGCTTTGCATTTGCTTGAGGTTGATTGTTTTGAAAAAAATTCATTGAAGTGTTTGTGAAAGATTCATTTTTATCATTTCATTGAATAATATATAATTCTAGTTTTTTGAACCAATATGTTACAATAGTTAGCATCATTGAAGAATAGAGTTGCATCGTCATTTGCATTGGAAAAGAAGTGAATTCTCTTTACTAGTGAAAGGACTACTTGAAATGTGTTTGATAGGAAATATAAGAATTGGAAAGAGTTTTTCATCATTTTATTTTCAAAAAGCGAAGTAGTGAAAAGGTCATTCTGCTTTCAATTGCTTGTTTGTTGTATTGAGTGTGTTTTCTACTCTCATTAGTGTAAACAGTTCATCAAATTGAAAGGGTCTTGTCTCATTTAGGTGCATATAGGTGTTTTTTCAAGTCACATCGATAAGGCTTGAAAACTGAGACATAATTTCAAGATAAACTCTAAAATGTATTCAATTAACCTAAGGCACATTTGAAACCTAACGATCACATTTAGAGGGTCTAGGTTAGAGATGTGTTCCAATGTCTTTAAACCTACCAACTGTCATTTGCTTCAACACTAGACAGTGCTAGTATGGACTCATGCTCCCCATATCATTACGTATATAAAGGGAGACCCCACTAGGTTGCAATAATTTATCCATAGGAAGCCGAGTTTTTCACCTTGTAAACATGATACACCAAACACAACATTCAGGGAGATTGCCTGCCCATACCTCTCGGTTCGCGGAGAGGTATTCTGTAGTTCACAGTTACCTCTTAATCCTTTTTGCCTAGCTTATCATGAGTAGTCATTTTGATCTTTTTGACTCCCTAAATATAAAACATAATCCAAGCGCTTGTCCTTTTGAGCCCGTTTAAAACCAAAAGTGATAGAGTCACCTTTGCTTCTTTATCGACTCTTAAAACATGAAAGAGCACCAGTTTGTTTTTGTGTCTTAAAAAATTGCTGCCCACGATCATGTAACATTCTTGTTAGTATTTTTCTAGACCAAATCGTGATTATACCTTTAAATACATTTTAAAGCCTTGGAATCAGTCTCTCTCTTCTGGTTAATTGAGACAAAATCATCGTGGCTGAACCATCAGGTTCGCCTAGTTCCTCTTCCTCTCCTCTATTTGAAAGATCGTCTGAGGACCTTTTCCGGAATTTCCATAGTCACTTGAGGACCAAGGTTTTGAACTGGGAATTGTTCTGAGCATTCAACTTTTGTCATCTCATCCTCCCCCTCCCTCAAATACTGGGTCACCTTCTGACATTGGCTTGGAATCTCCGGATAATCCTATCGAGACTCCTGAGAGTCCGCCGACTTCTAAAGGTAAGCTTGGACACGTTGTTTATCCTCTGAATCATTTGTTCGATCCTGTTTTGATATTGTCATAGCATCCATACAATCAGCCCAATATTTCTTTGGAATTATCCCCTCGAATGTCTTCGGTAGTCCGCCGTCACTTGTTTTCACCCATGGAATCAGAAGGCAAAATCCCAGTCTCCTCTCTAAGTCACTCAAAGGTTTCCACTCCATGCATAGTCGAGGAGCAGGAATATCATTTCCCTCCTGAAGTTTTTCCTTGCACAAGAAGCATTCCAACCAGTGTTCATCCTGAGTTACCATGTAATTATATGACTTTAGCTCAGTTGGTCTCAAGTACGCCTACTACCTCATCACTATATCACAACCCTATCTGGCCTTCTTGCACTATGCCTACCTCAGGTCTATTCATTTAGAACCCAACCTCCCAACCAATGGTGCATTCCATAGTTACTTCAGTTCCGGTGCAACCCACCATTCTGATTCCTCTTATTTCGTCGGTCCAAGTAACCCATCTAGTTCAACCAATGGTCTTGAGTCATGTCCCTGTCAGTTCTTGAATCCCTCCAGTAAGTGGATAGGTTATGCCACCACCTGGGAGACAAAAGTTTGCATGTTTCTATGACGTTTCACACAACCAATGTGAGTGGCTCACAAGCTCACATGGTTGGAATGAACTAGCCCTCTTCAAGTGCCATTCTAAACCATGTTGGTCCCATTGGATCGAGTAATGTCCAATACCAATAGCTGAACCCTGGTGGTCCATCTGGGTAGTAACATCCTAATGTGGCTCAAATTCAGTACCAACATCCTTATGTTCCATATGGTTCACAATGATGGTTAATCTGCCTTACATCCCTTAGCTTGGACCTTATGTCCAGCCTGGTCCGTTCATTGCACTTGGTGGATATGGCCAGAAACAGTTCAGGAAATTTCAAGGTGTCACTCTGGGAACTGTTCAAGTACCCTTGCAGCAGCAAGGGAAACCTTCATTATAGCAAGGGCCATCCATGTAGCAGCAAGGGAAAATAATGCCGCAACAAGGAAAATTGCAACAACTGTAGGGGCAACCCTCGCAACTGTTACAGCAAACCATGCAGCTGCAAGTGTAGTATGTGCCACAATCCTCCCAGCTTATGCCTTCACAAGGTCAACCTCTGTAGCCACAGGGACAACCTTTACATTCGTAAGGTCGACCCGAGCAACAACAACCCTTATACTCATATCAATAGGGTCAACCTTTGGAAGGGAAAGGTTAAGGTCAAGTCTTGAAGCAGCAGGTGAAAAATCCTTATGTCCAAAGGAAACAGGTTCAACATCCTTTTGTCCAAGGGAAGCAAGTGCAAAATCCTTACATCCAAGGGCAACAGGTTCAAAACCCTTTTGTTCAGGGGAAACAAGTTCAAAATCCTTGTGCTCAGGGACATCAAGTGCAAAATCCATATGTCCAAGGCCAACAGGCTTAACATCCTTTTAACCCGTATGTTGTTTATCAACAGCCTATGGGTGGACAGTTTCAAGGCTTTCAAGGTCAGAATCCCCCCTATAGGAAAGGTAACCTACAGTGGGGGAAAAATCAAATGCCGTATGGAAAAAACCCTCCACTAAGGGGACAAAATCCTTACCAACAGGGATGGGTCTCGCCAATTGGATTTGCTTACCGACCTCAAATGCCTTTCAATACCCAATTTCTGTTATTAACTACACTAGAATTTCCAGATGTGTCTAGGCTCACGAATGGCCTGATTCTTCATTCGCCATATTGGCCTCCAGTTCCATCCAATATCCTAAGCGATTGTCTGAAGTTTGGAGGAAAAGTGAAAGAGGATCCACAAGCCCACATGATGACATATTACCTCTCTAAGTGCTCGAATTCCTATATTGATGATACCATTGGTCTTCATCTTTTCCAACGAACCCTTCAAGGTGCCGCAGACAAGTGGTATATTGAATTACCTCATAGTACCTATCATGACTTTAACACTCTCGCAATGGATTTTCTCACACATTTCTAGTTGCCGGTTCACTTGAAACTAGCACCCATTTGCTAACATCACTTAAGCAAGACACTACGACCCACATCTCCGATCACATCCATGAAAGGATACGTAGGCGCCACTTGATTAAGTTTGATATTGCTAATTAGTTGTTGACCGACTGGTTTACTAAATCATGTGTCAACAAAATTGTTGAGGACATCGCTATGGGTGGATACGTCATTGAGGAACAAGCCATTGTTCGTGCCCAATATTCAGACCTCATCTATTCACAATCTGACATGTTATATGATATGTTACTCGATGCGCCCAAACCATCATCTAATCTGACGACATCTAAGTCTCCGGCTACACCTCCTATTGATGGAGTAATTGGTTCAGTGACTGAGACCCCTGCAAAATCTTCTTCCAAACAAAAGTTGGTCTCCAACACTACTTCCAATGATTCCTCTCGCAATTTTTCAGGCTTTGGTAAAACCTCAGAGGTTCACATTGTCCAGTCTACCACAATGGACAAATCCTCTAAAGATAAGAAGAAAGGCAAAGGCAAGAGTAAAGTCAATGCTCCAAAATAGGGCCCTCCTAAGTCGTATGTTGGTGATGCTTCCCAACATAAGCCCAAATATCCATGCCTCATCTGTGAGGAGGATCACTATACTGAGGATTATCCCCAACAATCTGAAGTTGGTAGTTTCCTCAAAGGGACCCCAGTTGTCCTGAAAGAGCCCTTTCCATCCCAACAGACCCAAATGGTAGAATAGCCTCTGTCATCCACTTCCTTAGGTTCAGAAGTGTTCATGACGAATACACTAATTAACGTGGCTACTAGATCAAAATATTATCAAACTCCTACCTCGATAGAAAGGAAAGAGAAAGAAGGTATCCCTTCTTCTTCTACTTCGTCCAGTTCTGGTCCTCTCCATACAGAGCGACCTGATCCTGATTTCGCCATTCAACCACCTTCTCGAGGTGTGATACGAAAGTCATCGTACAATCCAAACACTCGAGCCACTCAACATTATAACATTGTTGAATATTTGGCTCAAGTGCCATCAACTATGTCTTTTCTCAAGGACCTTCAACGCTGTCCTTCTCAGCGGAAATTGTTACTGTCGGCTATTGGGGGTATTGATCCAACTGACTCTAATCTCATTTGTTTTGATTTGGAAAACCATGTTCCATGTTTACCTCATTAGATTTCCTTTCTTATTAAGATGATCATAAATGAGAAAACCATTCATAGGATCGTCATCGATGAAGGTCCTTCTACTTGCATCATGTCTGTCACTTGTTGGAAGGCAATTGGTTCTCCTACTTTGAACCAGTCCCCTAACACATTGGAAATTTTTGACGGACATGATTTGTGGCCATTCGGTGTCCTTCCCAACCTTGCCATTACTTTGGTGGGCAAGACAGTACATGTCGAAGTAGAGATCATTGATGCTAATCTTAACTATAATATTTTACTCGAATGGAGCTGGACCCATGCCATGCATGTTGTAGCCTCCTCCCGTTTCCATGTGATTTGTTTTCCCCATCAAGGGAAGATAGTCATAGTCGACCAACTGTCCTTCTTTGCCTCTTCCTCCTTGGATGGAAATGTTCCTTATGTAAAGCACACTGGTGCGCCTTATGAGAGTGTGGGGGTAGGATTCTTTAAAGATCCTACCTTGATGGGTATTTTTCCGCTCCCACCTACTCGTGTTTCCTCTGTCAACATGATCTTGGTCAATTTTGATCCTTGGGTCATTCCCTCACTAGATCTTGTTGATACATGGGGCGAGGTTAGGCTGTTAAGCCCTGCCAAAATAAACTATGTGGAAAGTGTTTCGGCTTTGCCTTCGGTATCATCTGATCATTCTGTTTCAGGTTCATCCCTCGATGCATATTCTCACTGCCCATGGCTTGGTTCTGGCCTGACGGTCATGTCTATGTGTCTTGAGAAATTCTCTTCTCTGTTGCCTATTGACATGCCAGTTTCTCCTAATGTTGTCAAGATCTTTCAACTAAGGGCACCTTTATATCTTCATAGATTTAGGGTTTTTCTCCTTCCTCGATTTTTTATCGATTTCCCATTATATCAATGGGTTGTCATCTTATGACTCATAACCCTCCCTCACCCAGGGGGCATGGGGGCACAACCTTATATGAGTTCTATTCTATTATTTGGCCAATTCGATGCCTACTCATCATGTCAATGGTAAAACCCCAATATTCATCTATGTTGATTGATTACCCAAGTTCAAGCATGGAATCTCTCAAAAATTACTATGCCTAGGTCATCTTGCATGGATACTTTTATACAATAGTGTGTTATTCATTTTTGTTCAGTGTAATTTGGTGTGTTGTTTTGCAAGAAGCTTTCCTGCTTATTATGTTTTTACCTGCTTTGTAGATGTCTGTGTCTCCTCACATCAGTTTCACTGATGGTGCTTGCCATAGTACCCGAAATCTATTATCCTTAACATGGGCCATTTATGACCCCCATGGTGAGTTGATTGATCTTCAAGGTATTTTTTTTAGGTCGAACAAATAATAACATTGATGTGTATAGCGCAATTATCGAATTGCTGTCAGAAGCTATCGCTCTTGACATATGGGAATTGGTTGTCAACCTTGATTCACAACTCGTTGTTCTTCACCTCAGCATGAAATATTCCATCAGAAACCATCACATATTGGGAATGTATCTATTTATTCATCTATTGGAGAGAAATTTTGATTACATTACATATCATCATATTCCTAGGCATACAAATACATTGACATATGTATTAGCTAATTATGTGTTGGATAGACATTTGCGAAACATGTGAAAATAAAAAACAAAACATTTGTACCATAGTAAGCAAGGAAATATATAATATATATATATGTATATATATATAGTTATATTATATATTATATATATATTATGTCGGATAATGTTTTTCATACATCAAAACTCCAAAAAAAATATATGTGTTCAAATACATCCGTGGCTCACAGGCCTCAAAACTGTAGAATGCTAGACCTATGAACTACTTAGCATGGCGCTCATGGTAGCACGTAACTGCTCGTACTACATGAGTCAGTAGTCGGTGGATCCGGTCTAATACCCCCACTGTGTGCCTCTGATACTGGCGTGGTATGTCTTCGACCCGGGCATACTCTGGGATATCATGGGTCAATCCCTCAAGGTTCTGTGCGATCTCCTCCTCATTATCACTTCCTTCCTGATGAGGAGCGATATTAAACTTCTAAGCAATGTGCCTGGAAATTGCTGACATCCTGGTAGGACACTCTGGTCCCACAACTGCATCTACAAAATCGAAATGTCCTGAACACATGTATTTCAAAAACAATAAAAAAATCAAAAAATTAAATTGTTTGTTTTTACCCCATCGTCATAATCTTTTCCATCTGGGAGCGGCATATCTGGATCACCACAGAAGTCGGTACTGCTATAGGGCCAATCCTCTACTATGATCAACTATTGCTGTAGCCACGAGAAGAATTCAGGCTTATATGACATATGTTGGTCCCCGGTAATAATAGGAATCAATGCACTCCAACAGACCATGCGTGGGTCTCGTGGCAATGGCGGTTCCAAATCAGCAAGTTGGTAGTGAAATAGCGGGACCCACTCCAAAAAGAAGGTCACTAGAATGAAATCGTAGTAGAATTACTTCAGATTTCTTGCCTTGGCTTTTGATAGTTGGCACTTCATGTTTACCTTCATGGCTTCTGCCCAGTTGAAGATAGCTGGCGCCGTATAGACAATAACATATTGAAACTTTGGCTTATTGGACTCATGTTGTGCTTGAGACCTAGCCAATGTGTTGATGGTTAACAACAACACTTTCAATACAAGATCGTTAACACTCATGAACTCTATCTTGTCGCTCTTCTATTTTAGTGCTTCTTGGTAGTGTTCTGCGAGCAACATGTTCACACTTGCCCCAATTTGGACCCATACAGATTGACTGGTTCCCCTCTTCGGGACAATTCTATGATGAAATAAATGTCAGAAGTTTCAAACTTCAATTCTTGGTCTCGGATCATAAAAACTTCTTGATTGACATCCCAGAGACTGATCAGATATCATAATAATTCAGGTTGAGCCTGCAGACTTGGTGTGAGGAAGAATTTGAGGAGCCCACAGTTCCTCTGGGCATTCAAGAAATTTGGGTCTGTCATTTCTTGTGTATCAATGTCCTCATGCTCGCGTTCCTTCCAATCAACCATTTTTTGCGATGTTTTCCCTGCAAAAACCATACAATCAAGTTAAAAATCATCCTTGGGTAGACAAATTTGGATCAAATCAAATAAATTTGGGAAAAAACTTAAAAATTTTATGTTCACAGCACCGACGTGACTGTTTTAAAAACAGTAGCACTGATGACACGTTTGACAATGTTAATAACCCCCGATCGGTGCGATTCCGTGCCCAGAAATCGCATTGATTGAGGGTGAATTTTTTTTGCTAAATCCTCCTCAAGAAATCCAAAAAACAGTTAAAAATAGGAAAAATAAGCATGAAAATGAAGCTAAAGGTCTTGGCTCTTACCTACACCTGATGGATCGTCAAATAGCCTCCCGGATCTCCCGCAATCTACTCCTGAAAATCTAGGGCACAAATGGGTGAAAAATGCTCTACATAAGATAAAATGGTAAAATGGTAAAAATTAATTACTTTTTCCTCCTTTTCTTCATTTTTCATGAAATATTAGGGTTTTTAAAGTATTTTTAACCTATTTTTGCCTTAGAAATTGGATAATGTATTTACCTTTTGTGTAGCAACAAGTGATGGGCTACTGATGATGGTACAAGAGTCACGTTTAAGCTCTTTTCTCGATTCGTAAAACTCAAATGAAAATATCACCGAGTATTTTTCCATTTTTAACTCGTAAAAGAGAATAAAAATTGGGGGTCCTCTTTCAAGCTCTTTTCCGACTCTTTAAACACGAAAATATTCCCAAGTGAACTCGTTAAAGGTTGTGAAACGTCGTTTACCCAGTATATGTTTACCCCTTTTTCGGGCTACGATAAACTATTTATGAAAAATGTACTCCTTGACTAAAATGGTCAAGCGGTTCTCTCAAGTATCTTTTTCTACCTTTTCGGGCTCGAGAGACACAAATGTACGAAAAGGGACCATGTGGAGTTTTCTTTTCCGTGTCATTTTAAAACTCTCTAAATATGAAAAATATATTGAGTTACACCTTTGTCAGACTCATTAAAACATTAAACGACATCGGATTCGTCACCATGATAGACATGAGCTTCTCCTTCTTATGGCTCATTAAACTTACTAGGGAGGATTCGTCCGAAAGATGAACTTACATGTAAGCACATGCTATCCCCTTCAAGCTTGCAATAAAAAATAATTGGGGTACCTGCCATAAATGGTGGCGAAAATGGAAAGTATATCAGTTGTGTCGGTAGCTCACTCTTGAACATGACACTTTCTACTTTGTGTCAGGTTGGGAGATCCTCCTTTTCATCGTTGACCTTCTTGGGTTGGGCCATTATTTTTTTCCTTCCATTTGATCTTTGCCACATCATCATAACCAATGATCCTATGGATCCAAAAGCTGCCAAACTCCGGAGTCGTGTCACCAATATGTTTAAGAGTTAGTCCTTCTATAGTTACACTTACTCCTGATTCTCTGTATCATCTAAAATCATTGCATCCCTTTGTCTCATGTCGATGATGTGGGATACATCATGGCCCTCCTTCGACATGGTTGCTTCCTGTCAACTTCAACTCATTATACAAGAAGTTGGACGAGAGACTCCCTTCTAGTACCTTAGATCTTGCATGCCCTAATGGCACGTTCTTTGCACTCAATGACGAGTTCACATCATTGGATTTTGATCAAGTGATTTCACGGGTGTTTGACTTTAGTTCCTTTATTCACATTCCGTGAACTATACTACGAGTACCTTGAGAGCCATTGTCATTATTAGTGGTTTCTCTCGCGCTTGTTGATGATTCACATCATTGACTGGTAATCAAGCAACTTTCTAACATGTTCGACTTCAACACACTCATTCACATGTTAGGATTTATACTTTGATCGGGTCGTGTTGGAGTGCAAGACCCTAGGCTTAGATTACACAAGTCCAGGTTGCAAGGTGATGCGACATGATCATGCTGATATATATGAGTTTTTATATGTGATCCTTCTCATTATTGGATGGCTGCGACCATACCTTGGTTTTGATGCGATCCTCCGTATTGGATGGTTGTGCCCATGCCTTCGATCCATTTACATGACCATTCTCTGAATGGTTGCGTCCATACCATGATTCATGTATCATTTGTCAGAGTTTTCAGTGATGTATATGTATCTATGCTTGCTTGTAGGTTTTCCGAAGACGGGCTCCGATTCCCCGCATCTACTTGTAAAGCATTTCACCCCTCACTCTAGTTTGACCTTCACACTTTAGGGGGCATCTATTACACAACATTTTGTCACTGTCACTGCACTCCCCCTTCATTGATCCCGGAGGACCTCTACAGTGAACCCTATATGCTTTACCATCATGAAGAAACTCCCATTATGTCCCTCTTCATGAGCAGAATGATTCCCTTTTGCATCATTTCCCAAGAATCTTCCTTTTACCCCAGTTTACAAGACTGACACTAATGACCAGTTTCCTCCTCACGTCGATTTGTAGAGATTGAAACCAGGACTAGTGTCGTATGACGCTACTGAGCCTTTTTTCAGTCGCGTCGATCCTCTTTTGGCAAGTTTTTTAAATATGGAGTCGAAGCTTCCAATTCTAGAAGCTGTTAGTGTTAGTGTCTTCACACTGCCATCAGTGATCAAAATTTACTCTTTTGCATTCATGTTAGGAGTCCCATTTTTAATCAGCTACATTCCATTAGGTCATGGATCAACTGATGGTATATTTTAGTCTAGTTTTTACTCCCCATCACATGATATCTGTTGACCTCTTCTAGTCATCATTCAATCAAATGGCTTGAAGTCAATTTTCATCTTTGCTCCATTTGATTTAAAGAAGTCTTAGGTCTTAGGGTTTTCAAGGACATGAGGTATTACGGTTTCATTGAAGTCAAATTTTTAGAAAATAAGGGTCATGCAGACATGTGAAAGATATATGAATCTTCAAATATTTTTGAATTTTCACCATATGTAAATTTAATAAGGTTTTCACCTCAAACTCAGCTTGAGGAGAAAACAGAGTATTGTTCCATTTTTGTAAAAATTTCATGTAATTTAATTGTTTCTATATGTAATAAGCACTCAACATCTCTTCTGGGTACCTTGCCAACTCCTACCACTGCAAAAACAAAAGCATCAAGACATCAGTCCATCAAATTGCCAAGAAAAAGGGTCAACTTTCACACTGAAAAAACAGAGTTTGTGAAAAAGTTAACAAGACTTTAGAAAAGTGGGTTTGAAATAAAAAAAATCAAAATGTAAGGTATATACAACAAATTCATGATAGCAAGCCATTGCATTGTGCAAAAAGTCATGTTGAGAGCTAAAATCATGTTTTGAAGGAAGATTGAGCAAAGGAGGAAGAAAACACGAAATTTGCAGCAAGTTTGCATGGCGTTACGCATCAGAGGGGCATCGCATATCTGGCGGTTTTTTGTTGTGTAAATTTACTCTGGCGCTACGCATCAGAGAGGCGCTACGCATTGGTGAGTAGGCATTGCGCATTGGCTTGTAACACTTCAAAACCCTCAAACTTCACCTCTAATCACCATCATTGTTGCATTTCTCTTCCAATCAAGTAAGTAACCTCACTTTTGATTTGACATTGGGTTTTTATGCTATAATTGTAGTTTTAGTATATTAAAACTCAAAACCCTAGTTGTCTCCTACCAAATTTCTCACCATTTCTAGTTCTTGTCACTTGTCTTCATTTTCCCATTATCATTTGCCCTAATTTTACCTTTAAATCCCATCTCATTTAACCCATATCACCTTCCCCTATTTCCCTACAAAAATTAATCCCTTCACCAAGCTCTAAACCCCCTCGCATCAAACCCTAGTTCCTTATAAACCTCACTTACCATCTCATTTCATCTCACCATTATTTTCCTTCTTAAAAAATCTCTTCATACTCATCTTTTCCTCACATAACTATCCATCATTCATCAAATCATCCCAAAGAGACAAAAATGGAGTGAGATAGTGAGTTTAAATATGAGGAAGACACCCTAAGTGATAGCTCTAGAGAGAGGAATTTGCAGCAGAGGTGCCTCACAAATGTGGCAAGATTATCAGGTAGGAGCCCATCAGTATGAGTGAACTGCTTGCTTGCCCATTAGCCACGTCACGCTTCAGACATCAGTCATGTTTTTATTTTTGTGAAATGGTAGAGAAGCATCTGGTTCCCTTGACTCCAATTGATCAAGAAGTAGTTAATGAGAGAGAAATATGGCTTGAGAGGGTAAATATCCACCTTGAGGGTCTTCTGAAGAAAGCAAATAGAGACAACAAGATTCTAAGGCATATGGCACATCATTATTTGACCCGAAATAGAGTATGTAACAAGAGGATCAAGCACCTTAAGGCAAGAATAAGGAGGGCCTTAAAAGGAAAAAATAAGGATGAAAATCTCAATATTTTGGCTAATGTGACTTTAGCCCAATAAAGTAACCAATGATGCAGCTTTGAGCCAAAATTGGGCAAATTTTGAGACAATTTTGTCATTTTCCAATTTTTGAATTAGAAACACAGAAAATTCTGGTTGATGCGTAGCGCCATCGGCACTATGCATTGAATTGGTGCATCCTATTGATAAATGGTTTATAGATTTGGATTCAACATAAAAAAAAAAAAAAAAGCAAACCCAGAAAGTTTCATCAATTATGGAGAAGATCTTGACCACCAGAAAGGCAAAAAACACTCAAAAAATGCCCTCTCTGCCACTTTTTGGATGCATAGGAAGCAGTCTTGGGAGAATTGATTTTTGAAGGGGAAAATCAACTCCAAATCAAAAAATTCAAGATGTTCCAGTAACCAGACAGGAAAATATTTCAAACAAGCTATCTTGGGATTGATTTGGATGAGTGGAAGGTCTCCAAAAGCTTCCCTAAAGACGTGTTGCGCATGGGGCAATTTTTTTGTCAATTTTGCCTAAAAGTCAAATCTCACCTAGTTTCTTCAGCAGTTGACTTCTTCTTCTTTTCTTGGTAAATTTTGCATGGTAAATGATGTAATATGATGTAAATGTTGATGGAAAACACTTTATGGGGTAGATACATCAAATCAAAAGTGGGTTTGAACTGAATGTATCAGTTTCCTTAGTTTTAGAGGCAAGGTGTTCCACTGCCTATTTTCTTGTTCCTAGTTTAGATGTTGCCGAAACAGCTTCTTGACTCATGGATTCGACCCTTGATGACTAGCATGAGTTGTTTGATGCCTATATTATGTTTTATCTTAGTCATTTGTAAAGGTTGAACTCTTTTATCTATAGATTGGCCAGGAATAAAACTAGGTTTTACAACTATTTTTGTGGAATTCTTGTGATATTGTGTTTTTATATTGTTTCTTCTTTTGTAATGAGTTATTCCTATGTGTTATATTTTTCAAAATATCTTCCATTATTATAAACTAAATGAATCAAGATAGATAGGTAAAATTCATTAATCACAGTGCTTTGCCTTGGGAATGCATTTAGTTTTCTATATTTTCAGCAGTTTGAAGAGGATTCATGGTCTCCACATACCCTCCTCAGCCCCTCAGCAGTCTTAAACCAAACATTTCACTTGATCACTAGTGCATAAAAACTTATCTATCTCGTCCCACAGAACATGTCTGCATCCTTGATTTGATTTCCCAGACTCAAGTTGCCTACTCCAATGGATCCAGCAACAAAACCTTCAAAATTAACCCAAAAACCTTAGAGCTACTATACTTAACATAAAATCCAATCTTGATTAAGTCATCTCCATTGAGATTGATAAGGAGAGAGCCCTATCCTAACCTAGTAGGGCTATCTACCAGTTTAAGCATGGTTTGTGGTTATCCTAGGATTGCCTCCCTTCAGCCTGAGGTCAATCTAGGCTCTAACATAGAGGCAACCATACTGGGGAACATAGTTTTATGTTACTCAACAAAATGTATCAAGTTCAGATCTGATTGTTGATGGTGGACAACGATCAGACATAGGAAGGCTAAAATCATTCACCTGGTGACTCCAAATCAGTTTCGAGATCAGATCCAAGGACTCCACTGGAAGATGAACCTGACCAGTAGAAACATGAAAGGACAATATGGAAAGATCAGGTATTCAAGTTGGAATTTCATCCAAGACATCATGTTCTTTGTTATAAATTATTTCTTTTCTTTTCCTGAGAATGTCAAGAAGGCTTTAAAAAGTATACTATATTCAAGAAAAGATCCTAGACCTGCATTTGATTCGTTCCCTTTGAAGATTGTGGATACAAAATATGTGCATGCCTTTGATCTTGATCAAGACCCTTCTTCTGAATTTTATGATGATTGTCTTCAAACTGATGAGCCTCAAGAGACAAAGATTGATTCTACAGCTTCTGTACATATTCTTATACCTTGTAAAATTCTAGATAGATACAAGCCTCTGATTTTACCTCCTATATCCCATGCTTTCCCTAAAAATCATTACCTATATCTACCAAGATTTGATGGTGAATGTGACAACCTCACTGCTGAGAGGCATGTACTGATTTTTGAGTCTTTTCTTGACCTTTTTGAAGTTGATGAAGAGGATGTCAGTATTAGGCTTTTTTCTCTTTCTTTGGAAGGCAAAGTCAAGTGTTGGTTCAAAACCCTACCTAATACGAGCATCTCAGATTTCCAAAAGTTCGTCAAAGTTTTCCTCAACAAGTGGATGGTTAGACAAAACCCTTTCTTGATTATAGAGGAGTATAACCAGCTGAAAATATTGCCAGGGGAGATAGCACAACAATTTTATGCCAGGCTTAACCAAGTCTATTTTTCGATGCCGGTTAATATTAGACCTCCTCCTGGATCCGCTTTCTTGCACTATTGGGATGCTATTGATCCAGAAATGGAGTTTCAGCTAAGAGAAAGGAACCTTGCAACACTTGAAGAGATGCAAAATAGTGCAGTAGATGTGGAGGCTAATTTTCTGATAAGAAGGGCAAAGTTGAAGGAAGAAGAGATAAGGACATAGATACAGAGGAATTGACATATTTAGAGGTAAAGCTCGACATTTTGGTAAGTGCAGTGGAAGAGATGATGCAAAGGATGACCACAAGGAATGAGTATAATGTTCAAGACCATGGCTCACTGATTGAAGAGGAACAAGTTTCTGATCCAAAACATTTTCTTTATTATCCCAGTTGTCATATACCTGATAATGATTGTTTTATAGATCATCTTGGAGAAGAGAGATCTATTGATTTGACATGTATGCTTGATGATGTGTTTTATACTAATGATTTACCTCAGTTTGATTAGTATGATGATGATTATGTTCTCCAAATAGAAGCTAATCTTGCAAACAAATCAACAGCTAGTTTGTGGAAGGAGGAAGTTCACCTTCAACGGCTCAAATACAGTGACCAACTGTTGCATATTAGCTATGGAAGTGAGGAGGAAAGTGTAGCAACTTTTGAAGTAAGTGAAGGATCTTTTCCTTTTTGTTTTGCTTTGTTTCAGATCATCAGAGACAACTTTCATGCAATTAGAAATCATCTATCGACAAGTTTTAATCTGGACCATCTTGAGGGCAATGAAATCCTCGTTCAAGACTTTTCATATCTATATTTTCATCCCTCGAATGCCATTGATTGTCAAGTTGCAGATGAAGACTTGGAAGCTGGAACATATGATCAAATGATGCAAGATGATTCCGTACCATTCTCTTTCGAATCATTTCAGTTTTTGAAGGGGAATTTGCATAATATATCTCCAATAAAGGATGAGGAGCCTATAGAAAAACATGCCATCTCGTTAGAACCAATTGAAAATGGGTTGCAACAGTCTTTTCAAGTTTTTCACGATCCAATAGTTGATGTGTTGAATGATGTCTGCAGTCAACGTCCTTCTCCACTAGCTAACTGTGAGATTGAAACAAGTATTGATACAAACTTGATCCGACAGCTGGTTTCTTTGTCATTTTCAGTAGGAGTCTCATCACAAATCTTAGACGAAAGTTTGTATTCATGGTATGAGGAAGATAAAAGTAATCCATCGGATGAGCTAAGTCCCAGTGCACATGAATTTCAAGATCCTTATGTAGTACTTTTAGAGTCGGATAGAGCATCCATATTATTCAATTTTGGAAAATTTGGATCTGTTTACATGTTTTCATGGGAGTTGCCTTTCAATAGTTTTCTCTTGTTGTTCATAAGAAAGAACTTGTGGAGAATGCAAACAGTAGCCATAATGCTCACTTTTTTGCATTGGTTGTTTCACTTCACTTGATCAGGGGATGACTGGAACAGTTAGAGTAGGTTTTATTGAATAAGCTCCATTTTAAGTATAGTTTCTAGTCTGTAAGTTTCAGTTTGTCAGTTTGAGTCTTAATTCAATATAATAGTATCAGTTTCAGTTTTTGAAATGTATTGATCATATTTCCCAATGGAAGAGGCACTAGTCTACTTTTTCCAGAGATCTATAGTTTTCATTGTGTGAGTTTCCTGTCTGCCAGTTATGTTTTAATATTGAGTCAATTTTTAGTTGAGTAAGAGTCAGTTTGTGTATTTGAGTTATCAGTATTTAGTCAAGCATTTCAGTTAGAGTTTTTGACTCCATGCCCAATGGATAAGGCTACAAGGTCTATGGTGTTCTTGGTACCTCCAAGGAGCTACCATCTCCATTGGAGCCAATGTTGGTGTCAGCGTCTTCACACTGCCATCAATGATAAAAAATTATTCTTTTGCATTCATGTTAGGAGTCCCACTTTCAATCAACTGCATTCCATTAGGTCATGGGTCAATTGATGGTAGATGTTAGTCCAGTTTTTACTCCCCATCACATGATATCTGCCGACCTCTTCCAATCATCATTCAGTCAAATGGTTTGAAGTCAATTTTCATCTTTGCTCCATTTGATTTAAAGAAGTCTTAGGTCTTAGGGTTTTCAAGGACATGAGGTATTAGGGTTTCATTGAAGTCAAATTTTCAGAAAATAAGGGTCATGCAGACATGTGAAAGATATATGAATCTTCAGATATTTTTCAATTTTCACCATATGTAAATTTAATAAGGTTTTCACCTCAAACTCAGTTTGAGGTGAAAGCAGAGTATTGTTCCTTTTTTGTAAAAATTCCATGTAATTTAATTGTTTCTATATGTAATAAGCACTTAGCAGCTGTTCCTGGTTACCTTGTCAACTCCTGCCACTGCAAAAACAAAAGCATCAAGACATCAAACCATCAAATTGCCAAGAAAAACGGTCAAGCTTCACAATGAAAAAACAGAGTTTGTGAAAAATTTAACAAGACTTTAGAAAAGTGGGTTTGAAATTAAAAAAATTAAAATGCAAGGTATATAAAGAAAATTCATGATAGCAGGCCATTCCATTGTGCAAAAATTCAAGTTGAGAGCTAAATTTTTTTTTTGAAGGAAGATTGAGCAAAGGAGGAAGAAAACTCGAAATTTGTAGCAAGTTTGCCTGGCGCTGCGCATTGGGAGCCTGCTGCTGCACATCAAAGGGGAGCTGCACATCAGAGAGGTGTTGTGCATTGGTGAGCAGGTGCTGCGCATTGGCTAGTAACACTTCACAACCCTCAAACTTCACCTCTAATCACCATCATTGCTGCATTTCTCTTCCAATCAAGTAAGTAACCTCACTTTTGATCTGACATTGGGTTTTTATGCTATAATTGTGGTTTTAGCATATTAAAACTCAAAACCCTAGTTGTCTCCTACCAAATTTCTCACCATTTCGAGCTCTTGTCACTTGTCTTCATTTTCCCATTATCATTTACCCTAATTTTACCTTTAAATCCCATCTCATTTAACCCATATCACCTTCCCCTATTTCCCTACAAAAATTAATTCCTTCACCAAGCTCTAAACCCCCTCACATCAAAACCTAGTTCCTTATAAACCTCACTTACCCTCTCATCTCATCTCACCATTGTTTCCCTTCTTATAAACTCTCTTCATACTCATCTTTTCATCACATAATTGTCCAACATTCATCAAATCATCCCAAAGAGACAAAAAATGGAGTGAGACAATGATTTTGAATATGAGGAAGACACCCTAAGTGATAGCTCTAGAGAGAGGAATTTGTAGCAAAGGAAGTCTCACAAAGGTGGCAATATTTTTAGGGAGGAGCCCATTAGTATGAGTGAACTAGTTACTTGCCCATTAGCCACCTCACGTTTCAGACATTAGTCATGTTTTGATTTTTGTGAAATGGTGGAGAAGCACCCAGTTCCCTTGACTCCAATTGAACAAGAAGTGGTTAATGAGAGAGAAATATGGCTTGAGAGGGTAAATATCCACCTTGAGGGTCTTCTGAAGAAAGCAAATAGAGACAACAAGATGCTAAGGCATATGAAACATCATTATTTGACCTGAAATAGAGTATGTAACAAGAAGATCAAGCACCTTAAGGCAAGATTAAGGAGGGCATTAAAAGGAAAAAAGAAAGATGAAAAGCTCAACATTTTGGCTGATGTGACTTTAGCCCAATAAAATAACCCATGATGCAGCTTTGAGCCAAAATTGGGAAAATTTTGAGACAATTTTGTCGTTTTCCAAATTTTGAATTAGAAACACAGAAAATTTCAGCTTATGCGCAGCGCTGATGCATTGAATTGGTGCATCCTCTTGAAAAATGGTTTATAGATTTGGATTCAGCATAAAAAAATAAGAAACTCTAGAAAGTTTCATAAATTTTGGAGAAGATCTTGGCCACCAAAAAGGTGAAAAACACTCAAAAAATGCCCTCTTTGCCACTTTTTGGACCCACAGGAAGAATTCGTGAGAGAATTGATTTTTGAAGTGGAAAATCAACTCCAAATCAGGAAATTCAAGATATTCCAGAAAATAGACAGGCATATCTTTCCAACAAGCTATCTTGGGCCTGATGTGGATGAGTGGAATGCCTCCAAAAGCTTCCCTAAATCGGCGTTGCGCATGAGGCTCAGGGCGCTGTGCATTAGGCAAATTTTTATCAATTTTGCCTAAAAGTCAAATTTCGCCTAGTTTCTTTAGCAGTTGACTTCTTCTTCTTTTATTGGTAAATTTTGCATGGTAAATGATGTAATATGATTTAAATATTTATGGAATACACTTGATGGGGTAGATGCATCAAATCACAAGTGGTTTTGAACTGAATGTATCAGTTTCCTTAGTTTTAGAGGCAAGTTGTTCCACTACCTATTTTCTTGTTCCTAGTTTAGATGTTGTCGAAACAACTCCTTGACTCATGGATTCGACCCCTGATGACTAGCATGAGTTTTTTGATGCCTATATTATGTTTTCTCTTAGTCATTTTTAAAGGTTTAACTCTTTTGGAAGTGGTGTACACATTGCATACTTGTATCTGCAAATTGGCTAGGAATAAAATGAGATTTTACAGCTATTTTTGTGGGATTCTTGTGATATTGTGTTTTTGTATTGTTTCTTCTTCTGTAATGAGTGATTCCTATGTGTTATATGTTTCAAGATCTCCTCCATTCTTCTAAACTAAATGAATCAAGATAGATAGGAAAAATTCATTAATCATAGTGCTTTTCCTTGGGAATGCATTTAGTTTTCTATGTTTTCAGCAGTTTGAAGAGGATTCATGGTCTCCACATGCCCTCCTTAGCCCCTCAGCAGTCTTAAACCAAACATTTCACATGATCACTAGTGCATAAACATTGATCTATCTTGCCCCACAGAACATGTCTGCATTCCTAATTTGATTTCCCGGACTCAAGCTACCTGCTCCATTGGATCCAACAACAAAACCTTCAAAATCAACCCAAAAACCCTAGAGCTCCTATACCTAGCATAAAATCCAATCTTGATTAAGTCATCTCCATTGAGATTGACAAGGAGAGAGCCTTCTCCCGACCTTGTAGGGTTAGCTATCAGGTTAAGCGTGGTTTGTGGTTATCCTAGGATTACCTCCCTTCAGCCTGAGGTTGGTCTAGGCTCTAACAGAAGCTTCGTAATGAAAGTCTGGTAAATGGTTGGGCTAGATGGAGCCAAGGAAGTTAGCTTGGGCTGCTTACCCCTATTAGGATGGAACCAATCCAGGACATAAAGCCTTATCCCATGATAAGAGGTATCGTCTCCCCTCTATCCAAGCTATATAAACCCCTCCTTTTACAAGCTTCACTAGTTTCAGTCTTGGTATTTTTGGAGATTGAATAATGAGTAAGACATCTATAGATTGTGGCTCTCTAGTTGATGTTTGAGGGAGAATAGTGTGTTTGGTTTGGTTTTAGACTAAAGGGAAGGGGCCTTAACACATCCATTGTTGGGGCTGTCCATGAGATGCTAGCAGAAGTGTCGGTACCCGTATATGTCGGAGGAGACCAACAACGTCAAGGAATTGGTTGTAATCTCTTTCTAAATTAATATGAATACAAGTATCAATTTATTTCCTACATTGAAGTGTTATCTTACATTTGATGGCTTAATGTTCCTTGACCTGTTAATTAGGTTAAATGAAATTTGTATGCCATCATGTTTGTTGTTGTTGTTTGTTTGCTTGTTTCAGGTATTCAAAGGAAGGAAACGAAAAGTAGCTAGAGTGAGGAAGTAGGATCATCGCCAAGTGGAATAGCGTTCTAAGAGGTAGGCCCTCTTATCTGATTCTACCTTAAGGGAGTTTTCCATAGATTGTTTGTTTGTGGCTAGACTCACTCTCTCGGGCTAGAGGAATTGTTTGTGTCTGCACTGAGAATTTACCTGCACCACAGAAGGTGCTTTTGTTAGTATTTTATCCTCAACTTCTTGGAAAGCTTTGGGTTCCCCTCAGCTTCCATCTGTTACAGAAAATCTGTTAGCTTTTAACATAGCCATCAATGAACCTTTAGGGATCCTTACTAAGTTACCCATTGCCTTGGAAGGTGAAATTGTTTGTCTTGATCTAATGGTAGTCCAAGGCCCCTTGGATTTCAATTTCCTCCTTGGGTGAGACTATGTTTATGCCATGAAATTTGTTATGTCCACACTCTTTCGAGTGATGCCTTTCCCTCACAATGGAAACATTGTGACTATGAACCAATTTTTTTTTGTTGGTATTGATTTGGATACCAATGATACAACATCCTTGACTATTCCTTATATGGAAGTGGTATCTACCCCACCACAGGTTAATTCTATGGAAACCTATTGCATTTTTTAGTTACCGATGCAAGCAAGCTTTTCACTATTTGCTCGACTTATTTTGACTTAGATCCAATAAATGACATGGTGAGTAGTTGAATTGGTATATTTGAACTTGATTTTGTTACCCCTATTGATTCCCTTGACATGTGTTCCTTCGAAAGAATTATTATTCCTTCTAATGAAGACCTCTTGGAAGCCATGATCAAGGTGTGTCCCTTGCCATGTGATCCTTCCAGTTCGAAGCCATGATCAAGATTCCATGAGGATGGTTTTTTATTGTTTGAACCTCGTTAAAAAATGAAACATGTCCTTATGAGGATGGTTCTTTTACTATGTCAACCTCATTAAAAAATGAAACAGGTCCCTATAAGGATGGTTCTTTTACTATGTCAACCTCGTTAAAAAATGAAACAAGTCCTTATGCAGATGGTTATTTTACTGTGTCAACCTCATTAAAAAATGAAACATGCCCATATGAGGAAGGTTCTTCTACTGTGTCAACCTCGTTAAAAATGAAAGAGGTCCCTATGAGGATGTTTCTTTTACTAAGTCAACCTCGTTAAAAAATGAAATAGGTCCCTATGAGGATGGTATGTCAACCTCCTTAAAAATTGAAACAAATCCCTATGAGGATGGTTCTTTTACTGTCTTAACCTCGTTAAAAAATGAAATATATCCCTATGAGGATGGTTATTTTATTGTGTCTACCTCCTTAAAAGATGAAATAGGTCCCTAAGAGGATGGTTCTTTTACAATGTCAAAGTCATTAAAAAATGAAATAACTCCCTATGAGCATAGCTCCTTTTCCATTTTCATGCTCGTTAATTTATGAAACATGGTTCCCTAAGCATATTTATTTTCCTATGACAAGCTCGTTAAAAAATAAAACAAATCCTCCCCTAATTGAGTCAAGTCATTGACTAGATCTCGCAAATGTTAATTCAAGTCTTTCCCTTGATCTCATAAATGAACTTTCATTTCATCCACCTATTAGTAACTAGTAGTCTACTAAGGTGAATGAAATGAACCTTGGGGGGCATGTGACTATGTCATTATGCCAGGGGCATGAAAGCTTATTCCAAGCAAAATTTCTTCTTTTTCTGAAGCTTGTGTAAAAGTGAAACCACACTGAAGCATAGTTTTTGTCTGTTTCCAACTTGTATAAAAATTAAAACTATCTTGAGTCCATTTTGGTTATTATTTTCAAGACTTTTTAAACTCATGAAAATCCTGAGCTTCTTTTGCTATCTTTTCATGCTTGTAAAACATACATAAAAATGACGATTTCTTTCCATATTTTCCTTCACGTTAATTAAATTGAAATTCAATGATATGAGTATAATTCTATCACTTTTCTGGGCTCTATAAACATATGAAAAAGAAAAATACTAGAGTTATCTTTAAGCTATTTTCTGATTCTCAAAAACTGAAAAGATTGGTGAATATACTTGTTTCTTTTGAACTCGTAAAAGTAAATGAAAGGACATATAATTTGTATAAGTTTACCTCTTTTATAAACCATGTAGACTATTTGTGAAAAAGGTATACTTTGACTAATCATGATCAAAAGAGTTTTCTCCTGCATTGTTTTATCCTTTTCCAAGCTTAAGAGACTATTTTTTTTTAAAAGAACATTTTGGAGTTTACTTAAGTTTTTCTCCTAACTCCTTAAACATGAAAAACACTGAGATTTACTTTCTCTAGGCTTGTTAAAACTTTACATTGAATGAACTATATGCATTTTCTTTTTTTATTTTCACTTTATTTAAATATGAAAATGGCATCGAGTTACCCCTTCACTAGACTCATAAAATAGAAATAGTGCAAGACTTGTCAATCATGATGAGAACGAACCACTCCTTCCTAGGGTTCGTTAAAAATACTTCAAAATACTCATTTGAAGGATGAGATTACAGGACAAGCATATGTTATCCTCCTCAAGATTATGTAGAAATAAAGAGATTCTTACCAGTAATGGTAGGGGGGAATGAGAAGGAAACATTTGTTTATGTATTGTGAAAAGGCATTATGTCGCTCTTGAACATGACACTTCGTCACTTTTTTGTCTGGGTATCCATTTGTATCTCAGCTAATAATACCTCATTGAAAGTCTTCAAATTGAATTTTGGCCTTCTTTTTTAGTAAAATGCTTCCAAGTCAAAATGTCGTGTTGTCAATATGTTTAAGAGAATTCCAACCTCAGTTAAAATTACCTTGTAAATCATAGCCTTCAATCTCATTGGTCATCCCTGAGTCAGTCCTGAATCACTCCAAATTTGTTCTTCAAAATTTGACATGAGCTTCATGTCGGAGACCCTCCTTCGACTAGTTGCTTCCTATCGACTACATCTCATTATCTAGGAATTTGACATAGAAACTTGCATGCCTTAATGGTAGGTTTCTCACTTTCAATGATAGGTTCTCATCATTTACCTTCGATCGGATGATTCTATCAGTGTTCAACTTCAATACGTACTTTCACACTTCATAGATTATATTGGATTACCTTGAGTGCCATTGTCATTATTGGTGGTTTCTCTCACACCTATTAACTGTTCCCATCATTGAATGGTAATTGGGTGGTTTCTATCATGTCCAACTTCGAGACATTCAATAGCATGGTTAGGTTCATACTATGGATAAATAGAGATGAAGACGAAGACCCTAGAACTAGTTTCATCCATCTAGGCTGCGTGGAGTTTCAAGATATTCACGATCGTAAAGATGGATCCATATTCGACAATTGTGCCCATATTGCGTCTACTATTGATGCAGATCTTTGTATATTTCCATATTGGTTCTTTGAGTAATTTTACTCTTGTTAAATTGGCAACTAGGGCCAAACTTCATGTGGGTCATCTTATTCATGGATAATAATAATTTTATTAGATTCCTCTTGTCGAGAGGTGTAGGATTGATCTAAAGATCATCCAATTTCGATAAGTATTTATGGAGATATGAATTTATTTTGATTATGGAATTATTATCAAGCCGACCTACAACTCATGTAGGCTCAGAAACCCAACTGTCGCATCTATTGAAACATCAATGTTGTGTATAAATACAGGAGAAATTTTCCTCATTTGCACTCACTCATCTCATCACATCTCTCTCTCTCTCTCCTGCGCAGAAAAGAGGGTCTTCTCTACTGCGCAGAAAAGAGTCTCTCTCTCACATATGTGGAAGGAAGCTACTAAAATTGAAGCTGCAACTGTAGATCCAAAGTTTGACCAGTGTGGACCATCAAACCTCCTCTTCTAAACTGAGTTGTAGGTTCATCTGAACCTCCTCTAAAGGCTGCAACTTTTGGTTGTGGAATCAAGTCGATCCAATAGTCGGTTTGTGAGATATCGACTGCCCTAGTTTTGATGCTGAAGCACTAATGCTGATGTTGTTGATCTAGGGTTTGCTACTGTTGATAGAAATCAGATTTATTGTACTATTTCTCTCTGCTAAATTATTGAAGATAAAAGAAGATTTGATCAAAGGGTTTCCCCACACATTATGGGGTTTGTCCTTGGCTAGCCGCCACATCTTGTGTCTCTTGTCTTGTCTTATTTTTTGTCAATCATTTAATGTTCTATGTATACTTTACTTTATTTACATGTGATTGCTAATCTGTGGAATATAATAAGAAAAGGAAGTAAACTGTTATAAGCATAGAACATACCATAACTTAACATGGTATCAAAGCTGAGGTGAAGACAAAGCCCGAGCAGAGCAAGAGCAATCACCGAAGAGAAGATTGACAAGGCTATCCTAAAAGAACTATGGGGTCCTCAACATTCTTTCCTACCGAAGACAAGGCCGTCAAGCATCAAGTATGGAAGGAGTGCTGGACCATGTAAGAGGCAATATTGTTGAGCCTTCGTCAAATGCATCCACTACTGCTTGGAAGAAATGGAAAAATGGAGAAGTCAAAACAAAGAAGATCATCCGAGACTCTATCGACAAGCACTTGGTGGCCTACATCTCTGAACAAGACACCTCCAAGGAAATCTTTGACAAACTGGTGACTATATTTAAAGTTAATGATGCAAATCAAGTTTTGTTTCTTATAAATAAACTGAGGGAAATCAAGAAGGGTAAAGATGAGAGTATGCAAGCATACTTCTTAAGAATCACCGAGATTAAGAATGATCTCCTATCTATTGGGGAGACTATTACTGATAGAGAAATGGCTCTCACGACTCTTGGAGGATTACCATCCGAATGGTACATGTTCAGGACTACTCTTCTGAAGAATAATATAATTCTTGGTTTCAAGGAATTAATGGCTAGATGCATTCAAGAAGAAACAAGGGTAGAAGAGCAAGAAATGCCCATGCCTAAAGGTCCTCCCACTGCTTTTTTTCTCATGCTAAGAAAATAAATAATTTCGGGACTAAATCAAAAGGAAAGGCTAGACCTAAGGGTGGAAGAAAAGGACGATGTTACATCTACGATAAAGCAGGTCACTATGCAAGGGAGTGCCCTGATAGAAAGGACTCACACCAGGACGATGATCAAAATCCCTGTGATGGAAATCAAAGGAATGAAAAATTCAATAGCAAAGGTAAGAGGAGAGCTAGGAATCAAGGAAGAGGATAACCATTCAAGAAGGCTAGAAATTCCAGGATGTATTAAATGCACCTGACCTCAAAAAGAACCTAGTGTCCATCTCGGCAATGGAAGACAAAGGCTAAAAGGTAACCTTCAACAATGGCAAGGTACGTATATAGAAAAATAATGTTAAAGATGCCTTTACTCTTGGGTTTTGTGTTGATTCATTATATCAAGTCGATGGAAGTCCACTAGGTGTCATGTCTTATAACACATCTCTTCAGTCCGAACTTTGGCATCGGAGGTTTTCTCCCCTTCATTATAAAGCTCTAATTGGTGTGAGACAAATGGTGATGGGGATGCCCAAATTCTGAGTAGAGA
This sequence comes from Pinus taeda, assembly GCA_000404065.3. NCBI lineage: Eukaryota > Viridiplantae > Streptophyta > Pinopsida > Pinales > Pinaceae > Pinus > Pinus taeda. The sequence goes on from APFE031216371.1 coordinate 468,321, forward strand.
AAGAAGGTGTATGTCCATGATGTGCCGAAGGAAAGCTCAAAAGGGGACCATTCCCCTCAAGCCAAAGCAAGACCTTTGATATATTATAGTTGGTTCACTCAGGCATATCTGAGGCTGGCATTAAGAGGGAGACTACCACACCACATACTCCTGAGCATAATGGTGTGGCGGAAAGGAAGAATTGTACAATTGTGGAAGTTGTCCCTATGGATACATGTGTTCTCCTGTGAGGCCTAGATTGATGTGTTCTCCATGGAGATTGTAGCAGGATTGATGTGTTCTACTGTGAGGCCTGGATTGATGTTTTTTCCATGGCGATTGTAGTAGGATTGATGTGTTCTCTTGTGAGGCCTAGATTGATGTGTTCTCCATGGTGATTGTAGCAGGATTGATGTGTTCTCCTATGAGGCCTGGATTGATGTGTTATCCATGGCGATTGTAGAAGGATTGATGTGTTCTCCTGTGAGGATAGGATTGATTAGTTCTCTTGTCGAGGCATCCTGCCCATGTAGTTTGGGACTCATGGGAAGTACCTCTCATCTGATCAATAAGCAGGGAAATGAAGCTAGGGACCATAGTAGTACCGATGGATGCAACGTTGTATCTACCGTACTCCCTACACTAGGATGACCTCCATTGATATGGGATCAATGATAATGGTTTGGGACCAATGGTAGGAGTGGTACATTCTATGACACTGACTTCGAGTTAGTTGAGACTGGTCTGGGACCAGTGGTATGCACTCTGAGACTGACTTTAAGTTAGTGGAGGATGTTACTGGTTTGGGACCAGTGGTAGGAGTTGTACATATTATGACACTGCCTTCGGGTCGGTTGAGACTAGTTTAGGACCAGTGGTACATACTTTAAGGCTGAATTTAAGTCGGTATGATACATCCTCGATCATTTCTTCTTCTTCATAATTCAAACAAAAGCAGAGGAGAATAAAACAAAAGAAGATCAGAACAAAACAAAGCAGAGCAGCATAGAACAGAGTAGAGCAGTATAGATCAGTACAGTGCAGAACAAGACAAAGCATAACAGGTAGAATAGAGTAGAGCAGGGCAAGGGTTAGGCTGTATAGGGTAGTGCATTTGATGGATTAATAGTAGCGACTGACATACATATTGCAGATGAAGTTATCCCTAGTTGAGAGGGAGTGCTAAATTGGCAACTAGGGCCAAACTTCATGTGGGTCATCTTATTCATGGCTAATAATATTTTTATTAGATTCCTGTCCTTAAGAGGTGTAGGATTGTTCTAAAGATCATCCGATTCCGATAAGTATTTATGGAGATTTGAATTTATTTTTATTATGGAATTATTATCAAGCCGACCTACAACTCATGTAGGCTCAGAAGCCCAACAATAGCATCTATTCAAACATCAACGTTGTGTATAAATACAGGAGGAATTTTCCTCATTTTCACTCACTCATCTCATCACATCTCTCTCTCTCTCCTATGCACAAAAGAGGTTCTTCTCTATTGTGCATAAAAGAGTATCTCTCTCACACATGTGGAAGGAAGCTGCTGAAACTGAAGCTGCAACTGCAGATCCAAAGTTTGACCAGCATGGACTACCAAACCTCCTCTTTTGAACTGCACTGTAGGTTCATCTGAACCTCCTCTGAAGGCTGCAACTTTTGGTGGTGGAATCAAGTCGATCCGACGGTCGGTTTGTGAGATATCGACGCCCTATTTTTGATGATGAAGCCACTAATGTTGATGATGTTGATCTAGAGTTTGCTACTGTTGATATAAATCAGATTTATTGTATATTTCTCTCTACTGAATTATTGAAGATAAAAGAAGATTTGGTCAAAGGGTTTCCCCACACATTGTGGGGTTTGTCCCTAGCTAGCCGCCACATCTTATGTCTCTTGTCTTGGCTTGTTTTCTGTTGATTGTTTAATGTTCTATCTACACTTTACTTTATGTACATGTGATTGATAATCTATGGAATATAATAAGAAAAGGAAGTAAAATGTTATAAGGATAGAACATACCATAACTTAACAACTCTGCGTATGGGAATTCCTACCTTAGTGATGATTATATGAAGATATTATATTGTAACCCTTGATTTTTTTTTTTCCAGTTCTCCAACCAATTGGTCTCTAATCTAAAATTTGTCATGATAAAGTGCTTCAGTACTCAAACAACTTTTATGACTTTGCACTTTAGGGGAAATCTGTTACACGTCATTTTGTCACCATTAGGAAAATGATCGCTAATCTAAATCTCTCACTATCCGATGAAGTGTTCCAAGCAATCCCCTACAATGTTGGAAGAAAAAAAAATCCCAAAGACAACAAGAATCTTGGATTACATTTCTCAAAAACCTATTTCTAATCAATTGCACAGTTTCCCTAGACATACCTTCGCAAGCACAATTTTGACCATTGTGGCCTGTTCAATTTTGTGTTCCATATTCCACTAAAAATTACATAAATCTCTTAATGAAGGTGAAAATAAAAAGTGATTTCTAGAAGCCTTGTTGGAGGAATATTTCCTAGTTGAAGGCCTCAAGCCCCTGCATACTTGGGTCTCATCCCTCTGTTCATGTAGAAAAATCCCTCTCTTTGTGGAACCCTAATCCCTCTCTTTATGTATCTCATCCCTTGAGAAGAGGATGTCAAACCTCCTCCTCTTGGCCTATAAATTCAACAGAGACCAAAGGGTGAGGGAGAATTTAGGAATGTAAACTTATGTTGTTTTATTGAGGCTGGAAGCTTATCATTGAAGAAAGGATTGGAGACTATTAGGAAGAGACTTGCAACATCAAGGCTAAGGTTGTATTTCTCCTTCTTATTTAAGATTAAAAAAAATATAGTGTTTCTTTCCCACTGTATTGTTCAATGGAGCTAATATATTGTTTGTTTACTTCCATTTTTCCATTGATAATGATATTAAGTACTCGTTTCCTTGTTCACTAGTATGGGTTTTATTGATTCATTTATCTATCATATTCCTTTGATCCTTTGTTGTTATTATGTTTGCATGTATTGATTCTGAGCATTGAGGAGATGCATCAAACCATAGAGAGGATCTTCATCGAGCATTTCATTTGAAATATATGGATTTCATATTCTAACATTCTTGCTTACGATTCAATAGGAATGAACTCAGGGAAAGATTTACTAGTTTTTTTGTTTGTTACTAGATCCAACCATTGTATCTAGGGAGATTTCCCTTGTTCGCAAGAGAGAATTTTCTGCCATAACAACATGGTAAAGCATTCATAAAACCCAATCCATTAACCCTAGAATAGAACGTAGCCATATTTCCCTTGATTGGACCTACAAAATACCATGGTAAAAATCCATCATACCCAAAATCATGTGCAAAAACATGGGTAGGTTTTCCTACCATCCTTAGATCTTCCCCACATCCTTGGGTATGCCTAACTATTATTGGGTTCGCATAAAAAAAATTCCTAGGGCATTGCCCCAAACCCTATGCAAGGGTTCTACTACCCCTTTGCATACCCCTGGCAGGGGGGGACGCCCAGTGCAATGTAACAATGGCTGAGTCTAATCATGGAAATAATATAACACATACCCAACCTTGAGAGCCACATATGCTCAATAAATGGCGAATTACTTTTACTTTCCTTTCATAGAAGGAAGTTTCGCCCTCACATGTACATGGTATGGTTTGATGGAGCACTATATGGAAAGTGTTGAGTTAATTTCGAGAGAATAAGTAGGAAAATAAAGTTGAGCCATGATGTTTCCCTTACCATCCCCACCAATCTTGTTCACTCCAAGCTTTTCCAAAGGAATCCTACTGCATGCACTAAGTTAAGGTAGGAGCTACCATCTTAGTTAAATTTTCAATTTTTTAAAATCATCCTAGGCCTCACAAGCAAACCACCTCCATGGGACTATAACACAGGTTGGAAAAAGTTTGTACTTGTTCTCCCATTTGTCCAACATGAGCAGATATTTAGAACAAAGATAAGGCTCCAATCTCGCATCAAATCCTTACACTCTACACTATTCACTTCTTACTTTGACGTCCAATGTAAATCTATTGGCTGGAAATAGTTTATGGTGGTAGTTTATCCCTCTCGGGGACAACTCTTTGTAGTGACACAAACCATACCCAATTAGAGAGAAAGGGTGCATTAGTGCATAACTTATTATCATGAATGAGGGCACTCAAGAGATCAGGAAAGAACTAAGAGCTCAGATCTGAAACTAATGGAGGTTACCCCCAATTGATTTAGTAAGAAATTACCTAGGAAGAGGGGGGATTAACAAATGAGTGACACACCCTCACAAACAAAAACTTGTTGGTATAGGTATTAGACTGGGTTCTGGATACTAGACATACTAAATGCCATTACGACCAATATAAGTATATGGTGGACATATATTTTCCTTTAAAATTTTTCATGGGAAGAGTACTTCTTGACAACAAAAAAAATGAAGGAGGACATTCACTTGAACCTAAACCAGATGCAGAGGCACATGGGATACTAGACCAAAAAAAAAAAAAAATTAAAGTCTTAAAAACATCCATATAAAATTTTTACTCAAGTTTAGAAACATTATTAAAAAACTAGAAAGAAGTGGTAAGCCACTAATTTTTATTATTATTATATTGTCTATAATTATTAAATAACAATGATCATCTAACGTTGAATCCAATGATAAAATCTCTGAGATAATTTTTTCAAGTGTTAAAACATGACCAAAATTTACACTGAGAATTTTGATTCCCTAAAGATTTGATAGACTTGGAATTAAAATGGTTTTAGTTGACTATTTAATAATATTTTATTTAATAAATTTCACATCTCCATAGTAAAATATTTTAATTTAATTTTATTAGACTTGATTACTTATATATAATTATAATAATTAATAACTTTTTGGTATTAAATTTTTATATGCTTGAAAATTATCACTGTACAAGAAACCATAATGACACATTGAAGCATGAAAATATCTTGTGTTTAAAATTGGCTTATTTCCTATGAGTAATTTAAGAAAAAAAAGGGAAGACAAGGTAATGGAAATGGTGAGACACAACTCACTGCTCACACGGAGAGGCTTCCCACACACTTTCTCACATTCATCAAACCAACATGTGCTTACATTTATAGGAACATACTATAGTTCAACAATTTGAACAAATTCCTAAAGAATAGGATCTAAAAGCTAATTAAGACAATCAATCCTAACAAATCCTAAATAATGAAAAACAAAGTCTAATAATTTTATCATGGATATTTCCTCAGTCAATAAATTGTTGTTGATGAAGACTTTTAGAAAATTGTGTGCCACAATCATATGTTTGCCCAACGTTCCAGGTGAACCATTCCCATCTTCACAGGCTTGAAGCTTACTAATAATGTGAAGAGTGTTAGACCCCTATAAATAGCGGATGGTGTTAAATTATAACCATTAGAGTATGGTATTAAATGATAACCATTAGAGAAGAAGAGAAAAATAAATAAATTAGAAGGAATGATTCATTGATTAAATTTGATTTTAATAAAGGATAACCAGATAACAAAAGTAGATTATTAACGAAAGTAAATTATTAAAAAACACATTTTGACCTAAATAATAAGAAAGAGTAAATTGAATTATTTGAAAAGGTCAATAATTAGAAGTATACGATTTTATTTTAAATTATTTTATAATATGGTAAAAGTTAACTATAAAGGCTAAACCTAGGACAATAAATTATTTATTAAAATTATTTTATGATTATTAACATATTAAAAAAATAAACTTCGTCAAATGACATTATTGAGGAGTTGAAAATGTTATTAGGAATTTGGATTAAAGAGTATAAAAATCATTAAAGAGATACAAATGGTAAAATTAGATTAGATAAGAGTTTAATACAAAGGAATTAAAAGAATTGATATAGGTAGGAATCATTGGGTTATTTTTGTCCTTAGCCGAACTGAAGAGATGGTTGAGGGTTTTCTGGGGCTTGAAAAAGGTTTTGATGTGATTTTTATAAAGAATTTTGGAAATATGATTTGTAACTCCTTGGATGTAAGGTAAAGTTTCCTTAGATAAGGGAGGGTTATTAGAAAGGGTTTTAGGTTGGGGGTGGAGAGCAGAATGAAATTCCTTGCTCATGTGGAATTTTTTACATAGGAAAAACTGGTAGACCTTTCAAAGCTCGACTCAAAGAACATAGGGTTGATACCTACCACAACTGCATTGCTAAATCCACCATTGTCAAACACTCCCACAATACCAAGCATCTTATTATTTTTTATAAAACCAAAATCTTAGTATCTACACCCTTTCATTCAGACCGAGTCAGTAGATAAGCCCTCAAAATTGAAAAACACCCTAACAACTTTAATCACGATGATAGATATCATTTAAGCCAATATTGGAAGCCCACTATTCAATCCTTGTCCTCTATATCTCATCCCCTTATTTCAAGTTCTAGTTGTTTCTCAATATGTAATACTTGTAATAAATATATGATATTTTTATAACATAGCATTCAATATTAGAGTTACCATATTTATGCTTCAGATCGTTTCACCAATATTACCCAGTTTTTCTTTCAAATATTTAATTCTAGAATTAAAGCTATTTACATTATCATTTTATTCCATTATCATTAAAAGAATTTTGCTTTTTAAGAACATAACTTGGTTTGTAATGGTTGTTTCATACAAACCTTTAAGGGTACACCATGTCTCCTTGGACGTCTTGTAGTCTCTGATATGAAAAATAATATTGCCTTTGATAAAAAATTATGAAGGAATAAACAAAATACAAATTTAAGGAAAAACATGGAGATACAACGAAACGAAACAACAATTCGATTATTAAATAACAACTACTTAAAATTGTTTACGTACATAAGAGAAACAAACTAGCTCGAGAATTAGTAGCTTATCTCTGAGAAGAGATGTGACGGATACATGCCTTCTGAACCATGTTACAATGAGGCTTGCAAGCCTATTTATCATTACAAAACAACGGAAAACCCTAAACATCAAAATACCTAACCCTAGGAGATGAAGTGCCAAAAGTTTGTGGGCCCCATTAGGGTTAGTTGGAACGTCAACTTCCCTGGGTTGTAACTTTGGCATACAATCTTTGTTTGGTGCATACGATACCTCATTACAAATATTTGTCCAAGTAATGCAACTTTTGATTGCCAACCCTTTCTATAACGTATAAATTTGCATGTTTTCCAAAAATAAACATCATTTAGGGCCTCAAAATAGCTTTGGAATTTTAGGACCTAAAAAACTTTCAAAAATAGTAAATTGTGCTAGAAATTAGGAAACTGAAAGGAAATATTGTTGGGGGTCTAGCTGGAATAATCAAGTGGCCACCAATATCCACCTAGACCAGTCCTCACCCTTAAGAAGAATGGTAGCCATTACATTGAATGCCTCCATGAAATGGGGATTTTTTACCAAACTTGGTCCCTCATGAGCCACTTGCTCTAGTGAAGGAGTTAGTTGGGTTTGCCAACCTGATATAGTTGGATTCTCTATTGGTGATTATTCTTAATTTGTGTTTCCATGATCCTCTAAGTGGTGGCATGTTTAATGAAATATGGGTTGAGTTTTGTTGGTGTCAGTTTCTCAAAAATGTTTGATGTGTCCAACAATGGTGTAAAGTATGGCTGAAGGTGGCCCACATTGAAAAATGGGTGCAAGCCCCATATCAGAGTGCTCGAAGCTTCTAATGGGATATGGTAAGGAATTTCTTTTGCAAATGCAACCAAAATTTTCCACCCACTTCAAACTTATGTGGCACCTCATGTTGATCATGATGTTGTTTGTACTTGTATTGATTTTATATAAGATATCATGAACCTATCGACAGATGCATTCAATAAACCTGGTGGATTTATCAGATTTGGACTAAACATGTGCATATTATGCATGTGTAATCACAAGAGGCATTACAACATCAATGGGACACAATAGTCGAAATCCCATGCCCACTTGAAAGGGGTTGTGGCCAATCGAGCTATGGAGAGCTTTGTTATAGTTGTGTTACACATAGTGAAGACTCTCACCCATGTTCATGGTTCTTGGAGTTGTACATATGTAGTATGTGCACTATCATCTTGTTGAAAACCTTTGTCTGGCCATCAGTCTAAGGATGGAATGCAATTGACTTGGTGAGCTTAGTGTCCAACAACAACTAGAGGCTCAACAAGAATGCATTTAGGAATCTGCTATCTTGATCTGATATAATGTTATGTGGAATCCCAAAGTGTACCCACACTTGTTCAAAGAAGAGTTTGGCAGCGTCTCATGCTGTAATTCTCTTCTTGCAAGCCATCAACATAAGCACCTTAGAAAATATATTGATGACCACAAATACATAGTCATTACCATGCGTGGTATAAGGAAGACTAGATATATAGTCCATGGTGATGGAATCCCAAGGTTGGCTAGGAGTAGGTAAAGGAGTGTACATGCCTTGCTTCTTAACGGTTGGCTTGATAATGGAAAGGTAGTGCAGGATGTGATATATTTGCCAACATCTTGGTGGAGTTTTGGCTAGTAAAATTATTTCTACAGTATTTCCATTGTCTTCTCCAAACCAAAGTGTCTTGTGACTCGACTGTAGTTCACTTCCCAAATCAACTTGGCATGCTCACTTGAAAGAACACAAAGGTGCCCTAAGTGGCATAATAATGCATCCTAGAGGTGGAATCTGGTACTTTCTTTCCATCCATCAGCATATGGTAGGTGGTGAACAATCTTGGATTATTTTTGTATAGCTACATCCATCCAAAAGTCTTATTTCCACAAGAGTTGAGAACAATGGTTAGTGCCACAATCGGGGGCCAACTGAGGCAATCTACGATGTTATTCATGCTTCCATTCTCTATTTAATATTAAAATGAAATTGTTGCAGATATGTGGAAAATTTTTTATGGTGATCATTCTGCAATTTCCATGATGTTTGTATAAAGTGAAGAGGTCAATGATATGTGTGGATGATCATTTCTTTCCCCATTGAGTACATCTCCTTATCATAGGTGGGGTATTTTCGAATAGTATCATAGAGTGTTTCACTATGATAAGCCATTGGGTGCACTTGTTGGGTGAGAATTGCACCAAGAGCATAGTCGGAGGCATCTGTCTCAATATCAAATGGTTGTTGCAAGTCTAGAAAGGTGAGTACTGACATGGAGCAAAGGCGATGTTTCAACTTAACAAATTCCTTTTGTTATGCCTCATACAAAAAAAACTTTTCACTTTCTCCGTCCTTAGTAACTTGGCCCAAAGGCCAAGTGATATGAGAGAATTGTAACACAGACCTTCAATAGAAATTGGTAAGACCCAGAAGGCTATGAAATTATGTGAGAGTTGTTGGGGCTATCTAATCCTGAATGACTTGTGCCTTATCCAGATCCACATGCATGCATTACTCATCAATTATGTAACCCAGATATTAGACTTGGTTCATGTCAAAGGACCATTTCTCCAACTTGACACATAGTTTGCGTTGTTGCAAGGTTTGAAGGACCTCCTGTATATGTTGCAAGTGCTCTACTCAACTCTTGTTGAAGATGAGGATGTCATCTAGATATACAACCATGAACAAGTTGGTAAAAGGCCACAAGACGTTATCTATTAACCTCATAAACCTTGTAGGGGCATTTTTCCACCTGAAGGGCATGACCAACTAGTCAAAGAGGCCCTCCTTGGATTTGAAGGTGTTCTTCCATACATTTGAGGGTTAAATAAGAACTTGGTCATAACCAAACTTCAGATCAATCTTTCTGAAGTACTTGGCCCCCTTGAATTGGTCTAGAACATCATCAATCCATGAGATCAAGTACTTGTTCCTGAAATTGATTTTATTCAATGCCCTATAATCAATGTAGAGTCTTCAAGTCCCATCCTTCTTCTATATGAGTACAATTGGGCCCCCACAAGGTGAGTTACTTGGTTGGATATACCCTTTTTGTAGTAACTCCTAGATTTATTGCTTGCTATGACTTTGGGAAAATTTGTCCATCATCTTGTTACTTTACCGCTCAAGGTATTATTCAAGCAACATTTTGAAGGATCTTCTTGTTATAGATCTGATATGAAAATATAAGACAATGCAAATAAACCCAAGAAATAATATGAAATGATTCTTTATTGATCAAACCCTTAAGGTAGGGCAACACCATATATTCACTCCTTAAAGAAGGAGAACACTCCACAAGCCATATGCTTGTTCCTACAATAATCCTTGACACCTCTCCATGTGGAGTCTCTAGCCTCTATATAGTCCTCATACATACAATACCATGGATGATTACCATGATTCCCTCATACCATCGAACTAATACCATGGGCCCATTACATTATTACTAACTACTTGTGGTCCCTTACATGATATGGGTTGACCACCTTATTTATTACTATGGCCCATCCCATTATTACATTATTACCTTGGGTACCTCCCTTTGTACCCCATATTATCCCCCCAGGTATATAACATTCCACCCCCCTTAGCATGTTTCGTCCCTGAAACATGTGAAGAACACAAATAATAAGATCTACTCAAAAGAGTAGTCCATTGGTACCATGCACGTGCATCTAGCCATCCAAGAGAAAGGTGAACCCTCGATCTCGTTGGTGCCTCGCTCGCTTGAGATGGAAATTGACCGTGGCGGCGCTTCTGTGTTGATGTGTAGTAGGTGGATTTTCGCTCCTCTCTATCTATCCTGCGGGGGTTGTTGTACTTGCAGCTAATTGGTTGCCATCTTGTTGGTTTTTGTCTTGCGGGGTGATGTGGGTGATGATACGTTGAAGTTTTAACCCATGATGTCTTTTTCTTTAATTCACCCCTTACTAGAGCCTCACTGTTATGTTGTGGTGCTTGCTGTGGTGTCTTATCTTCCAATATTACTTCAACCACTGAGCCCTCATCTAATGTATCAACACATGTAACCTTTTCTTCTTCAACCTATGTTTGTGTTTGATTGTCGATCATCACTGGTTCATCATCTAATATGTCAGTCCTTGGAACATCTTCTGTTTCAGCCTCCATGTACTCTACCTGTTTATTGATGGAAATATCCTGTAATGTAATTTTCTTCTTTTTATACCAGAGCTTCAGGAATTCCTTCTGCACATTAATATTGATAATACCCACCGATTCCATCCATGGGTATCCCAAAAAAACATCCATATTATCCATCTCTGAAGTATAAAAATCACCATGCAACACATAGTTATCCATAGAAATATTCAAATCCCTATACACATGAACATCCTCATCATCCACCTGTGTGTTTTCAATGTGTTTTGCTGAAACTTGCAATTTTTTTGCCAAATTAACATTGATAAAAATATGCTTGCAACTAGGATTTATAGAAACAATGATATTCTCCTTTTGAATCAATCCGTGAACTTGTAATAAGGATATACCAGTAGGAAATAGCCTCACATGTTTCTCCTTATGAGACCATCTATCTAAAAGTAATTTTTCAAATTCTTCATCGGGCAGGTTGGAACACTTCTTTTGGTTAAGTAATTCCCACCATGTGGCTGCCTCATCTTCAAAATTACCCACTACCAACCATTTCTAATTGTTTTTCCATAACCTCTTGTATTCTTTTATGTATTTTTCAATAGTAGGACCATTATCTTTTCCTATGAAACATAGAACTGCCATGAAGAGGGTTTTGAAAAAATTCACTTACTTAGCGAAAATTTGAAATTGTCACAGTTTAATCAATATTGCTCAGAATCCCTATTATGATCTATTTTCAGAAATGAAACAATCATTCTGCATCTGCCCATGTGATAGAAATCTTGATCCAGGCACTGGAATTTCAAATCTGCGCTACAACTCTCCCGCCGTCACCAAAATTTCTGCAAAAAAGAGCTGATTTTAAATCAACGATATCTCCCTCATCCTGACTCCGATTTGACCGATTTGTTTTTTCAAATTGGGTATTTTTTCACAAAGAATCCAAATATGTAATTAGATTTTATAGAAAGTGCACCAGGATGTCCAGATATGCACCACAAACTCGCTGTCCCAAAAAATTGTCTGCAACACCACTGATTTTTAGATCAACGATATCGCCTTCATCCGTACTCCGATTCAACCAATTTTTTTTTGAAATTGGGTATTTTTTTGCAAACAATCCAGATCTGCAATTAGATTTTGCAGATTTTTCTCTAAAATGTACAGATCTGATCTGCAAACTCGCCGCCACAGAAATCTTGCAAAAATAAATAAAAAAAAATTCTCCACTTTTTGCCCAAGAAAGTGCTATGATACCACTTGTTATAGATCTGATATGAAAATATAAGACAATTCAAATAAACCCAATAAATAATATGAAATGATTCTTTATTGATCAAACCCTTAAGGTAGGGCAACACCATACATTCACTCCTTAAGGAAGGAGAACACTCCACAAGCCATATGCTTGTTCCTATAATAATCCTTGACACCTCTCCATGTGGAGTCTCTAGCCTCTATATAGGCCTCATACATACAATACCATGGATTATTACCATGATTCCCTCATACCATCGAACTAATACCATGGGCCCATTACATTATTACTAACTACTTGTGGTCCCTTACATGATATCGGTTAACCACCTTATTTATTACTATGGCCCATCCCATTGTTACATTATTACCTTGGGTACCTCCCTTTGTACCCCATATTATCCCCCCTAAGTATATAACGTTCCCCCTAGGTATATAACACTTCTTCTCCCTCATCTTTCTTTTGGTCTGCCATGGGAGGTAAGCGAGGTCGACAAGGATACTCTTGCAAGGGTTTAACCAGCTTAAGTCCCAACTCCTCATCTCTCGACCTCATTGGGGGCATGCCTAGAAAACAAAGAAAGAGAAAACCACTCTGATACCACTAATCCAAGGTTATGAAGAAACAAAATGAAACAAAGATTCAATCCAAAACACAAAGATACAGTGAAACAAAACTTCAATTAATGAATAGCAACTGATGAAAACTATTTCATTGTAGCTTATCTTTGAGAAGAGATGTGACAATTACATTCCTTTTTAATTGTGTTATAATGAGGCTTGCAAGCCTATTTATCATTAAGAAACAATGGAAAACCATAAGCATCCAAAAACCTAACCTTAAGAGATGAAGCGCCAAAATTTTATGGGCCCCATTGGGGTTAGTTGGAATGTCAGCGTCTCCAGGTCGTAACTTTGCCATACAACCTTTCTTTGGCATGTGCAATACCATATTAGAAAGATATATGCAAGGACTACACTTTCGACTGTAAAACCCTACCACAAGCAATGTGTTTACCTATTTTCCATAATAATAATAATAATAATAATAATAAAACATTTTTAGAGCCTAAAAAAACTCTAGAACACCCGAAAAATTGCTAAAAATAGTAAATCGTGCTAGAAATTAGGAAATTAAAAGGAAACAATGTTGGTGGTCCAAGTTGAATAAGTAGGTGGCCACCAATATCTACTTGGATTAGGCTTTCATAGAGATATCGAGAATCACTTTTCTTTACTCTCACGGTTCTCCTAATAATCAACTAAGTTTACGAGGGCTTCAAGTTTAGCTTCATGTTCAGATACAATGAGTCAATAATTTGTCCCTTCTAACAAGGTCTGAATCATAAACTTCCAATTCACATAAATGGACCTGTCTAAAAAGTTTTCTTCATTTAAATAAGATTTCTCCAAATAATTAGCCATTAAGAATCCAAAAAAAAAATCCCGCAACTTTAAAAAATGCAAATTACCTTCCCTTATTCAACCTTGTGATCATAGTTTCCTTCATCTTATTCAAGCTTGGAGCAAGAATTCAAATTCAACCATAATTAATGACAGTGGAAAACAACCATAACAATCGCCTTGGGTTTTGATCATATGCCAATTTATGTAGTTTGTATGAACTCACAACTCCAATTTCCATAGATTTGGCTCAAACTTAATAACAATGCTTGAATTGCAAAAAAGAATTTCCAAATATATAAATTTTTGTCAATTCATGTAACCAAGGAAAACCAAAAGTAATATTAGATGTTTAGTTACTAATAACCACAACACAATAGTAACTTTAGATATTATGAAATCAAACTAAAACACCATAGAAGCTAGAGATATGACTAAGATGATATCAATATCACAAAATGCAATGCTTCAAAAAGAAATCTAATATTTGGCATTAGTGCATCACAATACAGGAACGTCCAGGAAACAAAAAAAAAGGTGTATGTACGGCAACTCCTTTACAAGTTGGCTCATCCAAGCCTAACAAAGAATATGTAAGAGTAGCAGATAAGAGAGAACTAGATTATCCTGGATTCCAAACTTGGTCATTGATCATTATTCAAACAAAAACTCCTCCACATGTTTCTAGTACTCCTCTATAATAATGCTCCACCTTGTCACCTGCATCCGGGGGAGCTGCATCACTTTGGACCTGCCGAGTGCATTCCTGTGCCTGGTCATTATTTGGTATAATATTCATATTTCCTATGAGAAGGGTATTCTTGTTTTCCACTCCTATGTTGGCCAAGAGGTCAACGACTTTGTTGCCTTCCCTTTTTATGTGATTGAAGGTAATGGCCCTGTTGCTGTGGAGCACTTGTTCGATGGCTTCCAGCCTCGCTTTGAGCCTCTAGCTGGTGGCAATTTTCCTTGCTTGAGATCTGTTTAGGAGGTGCTTGGCCATGTTTATAAGGATCTGGGAGTCTCCTTCCACTTCCAGGGGTTGAAAGTTGTGATTCCAAGCGAGAAGGAGCCCTTGCCAAAGTCCCTCTAGCTCAGCTGAGTTATTGGTATCCCATCCAATGTTCCCAAAGTATAGCTGCAGGGGAGTGCCTTCGTGATTCCTTAGAATTCCACCAAAACCGCCATTTGAGGATTGCCTTTGGAGGCACCATCGAAATTGAGCTTGTAGGTATGCTTGGGAGGATCAGTCCAGGTGACCTTGTGTATGATGCTGCTTTTAGTAGGGCCGTTATTGTGTAGTTCCTGAGGTAGATGCAATTGCCAGTTATCTAGAATGGCTTTCTCATTGTTTAGAGTTGGAAAATCCTCCTTCGTCCATGATCGGAGCATTAGTGTTAGATTCCCACAAAGCATATTCCAAATATTTTCTATCAGAGATCGTTGGTTTTTGAATATGCGTTTGTTCCTTTCCTTCCAAATGCTCCATAGGATGAGCCCTGGGATTATGTTCCATAAATAGTTAAGAATCTCACTTTTGTAGGGATTCTGTGGCCAGTGTCTTAAAGAGTTGGTGATGTCATCCTCCATTCTGCACCTTCTTCGACATCTAAAGCTTTCCTTTTCCCATAGCTGATTGGCTAGGGGGCAGGAGTCCAGGAGGTGTTGGAGAGTTTCCTCATGGTGATTGCAGTTAGAACAAATGGAGGGACCGTGAAATTTTCTGCACCTAAGTTTGTCCCATGTGAGGATTCTTTGATGGCCTACCAACCAAAGGAAGTAGGAGACTTTGGGCCAGGATTTGAGACCCCAAATTTTGCTCCAAATTGGGTCAGGGGGGGCGGGGTTGTTGCATAAGATTTCTTAGGCCTCAGATGTGGTGAAGGCACCTTTCAGTTGATATCCCCATCGAAGAATGTCACTACCTTCATCATGTCTGATGCTTCTTTTCCGTAGCTCCTTCTCCAACTCCTCAACAATTCTGTTAGTGTCAGTCTTTACAGCCTTCCTCCAGTGATCAAATATACTCTTACAAAGTTATTTTGAAGTGTCAAAGTCAAATTTTGTCATTTCAGTGAGTTTTCAAGCAAAATTTGGTCACTAGGCATTAGGTCTAGGGTTTGCTTTCACTCCTTCTAAAGTTGTCCAAATGGCGGTCTATGTCATCATTTAGCTGATTCTATCATCATTCATAGGGT
>APFE031216373.1:0-16287 GCA_000404065.3 Pinus taeda
AGGCCCTAATAGTTGGACAATGGAAAATTTCCTTCATTTTGTTGATTTGATGGGGCAGGACCTCCTCGAAATGGTTTAAGAGTCTGAAATTTCTTGATATGTTTCTGGAGCCATAAATTCCATCCTCCATGCAGTTATTCTGAAAATTTTTACCACTTCCTCCTTATATTTCAGGCCAATTTTGATTTGTATTATTACATACAAACTTATTTCAAAGATTATTGTGGAACTCATTAAGAAAACCCTCTCGGACATCATCACTCGAGAGCAATTTGGCTTCCTACATAATCGTTTAATACATGATGTTGTTGCCATAACACAGAAATGTATACATTCCATCCACACTAAAACCCTAGAGGTTGTGGTTATGATGGTAGACTTATAGAAGGCATACAATTGTATCGATTGGTCGTTCTTGCACCTTATCTTGACTAAAATTGGTCTTGTCGTACACAATGTGGAATGGATAATGACATGTGTTTCATTCATTTATTTTTCCATATTGATTAATGAATCTCCATCGATTTTTTTAAAGCGGGAAGGGGATTGAGGAAGGGTTGTTCTCCTTCGCCCTTACTGTTCATCGTGGTCATGGACAAACTTAGTTTAAAAATTTTCATGGCTAGGGCCTCAAGTGTTTTTTGTGGTCTCAAATTAGAGTACAACATCGACATATAACATTTTTTTTTTTTGACGACATTCTCACTTTCGGGATGATCTCTAGATCACAATGGGTGCTACTACATTATATTTTCATGCGATATGAGGAGGCCTTCGGGTTGATGGTTAATGGAAGAAATTCATTGCTACTATTTTCAAATGGAGATCAAGAGGTGATAGAATTCATTGCAGGTATATTTGGTGTAAGTACCAAACCTCTAGGCGAGGGCTTCACTTACCTTGGCTTTTGTCTAAAGTAAAGAATTATAGGCCAATAGATTGGAACTGGCTTCCAGACAAATTTCATCATAGACTACGTGGATGGAGTAAAAAATGGATTACATTAGAAGGGAGATATATCCTTACATATGTGGTTCTCGAACAATTTTTTGTGTATTAGGCACATCTTTTTTCTCTCTCCTCATCTATTATTTCCAGAATCCGAAGTATGATAGCTTGTTTCATATGGTCGAGCACTTGGGAGGCACAAGATATCACTTAATCAAATCGGAAAGGATCACTCTCCCAAAAGAATTTGGTGGTTGGGGCATTTTGGGCATGAGATTTTTTGGAAGGATACTACTAATTAAATCTCTATGGAGGGCTCTATTTCAAGAAGGTATATGGAGCGATATTATATTGGCCAAGTATCTAAAAAGAAAGAGTGTCATAGATTGGATCAAGGAGGATAGCATAAGTAAAAAAGTTGGATAGTACATTTGGTCAAGCTTCCACAAGGTAAAACATTGGATTCTATAGAGGCTCACATGGTCTTTCGACAAAGGTAACTCCACTTTAATTGGGATTGATCAGGTTTTCAGAACCAATACAACCACACCCCTCACATTGGGCATAGTTGACAGACTTCATGAGAGTAGATATATTTTCTTGGAATAAGTCATACGACATTGGTGCAAACCCTTGTTTTGAAAGAAGAAGCTACTATTGGTTTGCTAGGGCAAAGAGAAACAATAGGGAATTGCTTTATCTGAGATCTCAAACAGGCGAGACTTTGTAGATTAGAGAGGGGGGACTTTTTAACCAGGGGCAGTGAACTTCATAAGGATGCAAAGGTGGTTGCGGACATTTACAAGTACATTATGTGCTATAAATTTACTTTAAGTAATCAATGTTGGTTTCAGAAAGTTTGGAAATGGAGCATCTCCCTCAAGATTATTCTCTTCAACTGGTTGGTCTCGCCCAATAAAATATTGACTTGGGAAAACCTCTGCAAGAGGGGAATCTAAGGTCCTGGGTGGTGCCCTCTATGCCATGGATCAACCGAGACAAATCAACATGTTTTCTTGGAGTCCATGACAACTATTAAGGTATGGCAATGGATCCTCCATATTTTTCATATTCCTTTTAGAAAAATCCTCTCATTAGAACTTTTCCTTCATTGGTGGATCAAGAGGGGTCACAGGGCAACATAAAACCATTCCTCTCCTTTGATTATGGGAGATCTTGCTAGCAAGGAAATTTTGCATGTTTGAAGGTATCCCCACAAATATTCACAATATATGTTTCAACATTGGGACATGGATGGACACTCATGTAAACAACATTCTAGTCAACCAAGATTTAAAGTACCGTTTCATTCCTCCATTTATAAAGTTCCCTTGTGATGGAACCTCACATGGAAGTGCATGGGGTTGTGGGGCATCGCTAAGGATTTGTTACAGGGCACACTACAAAATAACATGGCATGGTCGGAGAAGTACAAACATGAGAGCGGAGATATTGGTCCTATGGGAGCTGCTTTAGTTTACTAAAAAGAAGTCTCTGGATACTATATTCATATATATGGATATTCAAAGTCCCTCATAAATAGCGTTTTGGGCACACAAATTTCACTCCTCCTAAACTTGGCTGCTGATGAACCACATCTGATAAGTTGTCATTTCAAAACATATCCTTCCGACACATCTACGGAGAGTCTATCGTCGTTGCTGATACACTCTCAGAAATTGGTCTAAATAATATTATCAAGAAAGAAGGCTAGATACCGCTCCATAGTTTAATTTTTTTGTTTTATATTTACGTAATTTAGACCAGAATATTTTAATATCTGCTTGTCGATATATATTATTAGATATGGGCAATTTTGAGAAGATTAGTTGTATTCTGAGTCATATCTGCTGGAGAGGAAACTCTCTTTCATTTGCGGTTAATAATGGAATGTTTATAATAGATGTACTGAATCTTTTACATTATACAAAGTGTTTCAAAAAACAAAAACAAAAAATCCCGCATTAGCGTGGATAATTCATTTAAAGGTTGGTATTTTATCTGAATTATCGTTGATAATTCATCGTAGACGTGCTACGTGTCTACGTTTTCGTTAATTCAATTCAATCTTCGCAATAGATTTTTTCGCCCGTTGACAGGAAACAAACATCCGCCACGCAACATTTAATTCTAGGATTGCAAAGAGTCAGAATGTTGCCTTCTGAAACATTTATTTCAAACAACTATCTAATGTTAAGAATATATCTAATTACCTGCAGCTACAATGTAATCAGATTTTCTTGCAGCTGCTCACTCGCTGTCGACAGTCATAAATACGAAAGGAAACCCTGGAAATCATGATATCGGGCACAAAACAAACGAGAATGCATTACATCAATCCTAGATTCATATCATAAAGTACATTAGATACGTGTAACTAGAGTATTATTATCTCATTCTCACCCGTGGTTGGTGTTGCTGCATGAGAAGAGGATAAGAGCTGACTGCTGCTCAACATCATTAAAATCAGCAACGGCCGCGCATGAGGATCCGCAGTTTTCTTCTTCTTTTAAAGTATGAGGATCCGCAATTTTTCTTCTTCTTTTAAAGTATGGGGATCTGCAATCATTACCTCCATCGAATTCAGGAATCCAAGTACTCACTGCGCCCTTTTAGTTGCTTTGACGAGACTGAAATAAGGGCCCCACATTCGGAGATAAAAAAAAATTAGAGTTGGCAAAGTCGGCGAAAACCTGGCCGCTCTTTTTAGACGCAAACGCAGCCGGGCCGCTCCCTCCCTGCGTAGGTAGGGATAAATAATATTATGTGACGAAGATACAGGGCGTTGGTAGGAATCCCTGCGTAGGGATATATAATATTAAGTTTCCCCTGTGATGAAGATACAAGCTATTGGTAGGAATATGTGAAATTTTAATTCCAGCTACAAGTATCATCGTCCGGATGACTCCATGTGTAAAACTGTTTAGTTTTTTAATTGATATGAATGATTAATTTTCCATATAATTGGTTTTTTTAATTAACAAATCATACATTAAAATAAAATCTATTTAATCAACTTTTAATTATGAAGAATGAAGTTTTACAAGTTATAGATAACGTCTTGTATTTAAATAACTCCTTTTGTAATAAATTTTACAAGTTATAGATAGCGTCCTGTATTTCAATAAACAACTTGCTTTATGATATATTATATTTTTATTTTCTTTATCATTTATTATAATTTTGATTCGCAACAATTGGGTTTAGATTTTTTTTTGCTTTTGTGGGGGTGCTTATGTATATTAATGGAATTGGTAATTTGGAAATTTTGGTATTAACGTGTGGGTAACTTTTTTCTTGCATGCCATGTGGAAATTTTGGTGAAAATTTTATTAATAAGTAGTGTTTTATCACTGATAATGATTGAAAATGGTACTTTAGAATTTAACAAGTTCAGAGATTATTTGAATGTTTTTGGAATTTTATTTATATGTTTGACCAGTATCAGGACAAATTGTTAATATATTTTTGTTGAGTTAAAATGCCAATAAAATTAATATCGTGATAAATATTTTGATATTTATATATAATTTGAGTATAAATTAGACATTCTCAAAAAAATGTTTTTCATCTTTAACTTTTTTTAGTGTGACTAGTGTCACAAACAACACGCATTTCATTAAAATTCAAATTAAATGTGGATCTAAAATTTAAAACCTTAACTAGATTGATTTTTTTTTTCAAAATAACAAATTAAAAAATTGCTTGATTAAATATCCTTCCTTTTTTCCATAAAATTATTATGATAAACAATATAAAACAAATTTATATAAATCTACCTAATATTTTGTATATTAGTGTTAAATTCCTCTTTCTTTGGTGTCTTAGTCTTGAATTCTTTAGATTATTTCTCTTAATATTATTATAGTTTTTATAAAAATAACGATGTCAAAAACATTATGTATGCTACTATTATTAACAAAGTTAGTTATAATTTGATATAGTAAATACCATGTCTCTATTGAATTACTATTATTACTAGAAGAAGGTCAACACAATTTTAAAGTGATAATGTTAAATTAACAATTAAATTATGAATTATAATATAGAAATTAGAGCAATAATTTAGTTGTATTATTAGTACTTATACACTTAAGTTGATCAAGGATAGCATCACAAATAATAAATTGTGCAAGAAATATTTTACATATAAAGTTATATGATGACATTAATAATCAATCAATGTTACTATTATTAACATGGATTTTATTTATATATTGTGATATTATAGTAATTATTCTTTTAGTTATATATTGTGATATTATAGCAATTATTCTTTCTAGATTAAGTTACTATAGTAACTCTAGGAGGTGGCACCATTTTAGAGACTTGATTTATAAGACTATTAAATGGCATAGCGAAAAATTTATGTTTGTTTTTACAACAATCTTAATAATTATCATTAATGAAGCAAGTGTTTTCCCCAAGGAAGAAAGTATTTCCACTTTGAAAGCATGGATATGAGTATGTATCCTAAGTACAAGAAGAGGTTAAACAACATGGAACACAAGTGATCAACCATGAAAAATAAAAAATATGAAGTATCTCTTTGTTTTGAGTATGTTAAAGAAGAAAATAAACACGATTGTTGAAATAAGAGCAAACTATGATGATCTCCATAGTGAAACTAGGAATTTTCCAATTCCAAAATTATCGTGGCAGGAAAGAGTCTATCACATTTTTGACACTTTAAAGACTATTGAAGATGAAAATCACTTTCCCTTCGATTGTTTAACTTATACTTAGATTGGATCTAAATTTCAAAATATTTGTGACAATACTATTTTGTCTCCTTCCTTAGATAGTCTAGATCAATGGTATCAAAGTGACCTCCTTTATTTATTTTTTTATTCATTCCCCCAATGAGGTGAGGGTATAAGGAGTTAGGACCAAACATACTTCAGCTTTCTCAAGACCATCCTCACCAACCCCAATGACCTCAGCTTTCTCAAGGGTATCATTTAGTCAATAAATTTTCTAATAGGGAAATAGTACCTTTGTGCTCCTTGAAGTTGACCTCCATGTTAAATATTGGTGGGATAGTTACCATGAGCAAAAGGCCATAGAGGAATATGTAATGTTTTGCAATTGCATCAACTTGGGGCTCTTTCAAGGAGGCTATGAAGGAAAAATATTACCCTATTGGAAGCTATGATGACCAATACACAAGAGAGACCACATTATAGCAAGAGAGGGACCAAATAGTGCTAAAATTTACAAACATCTTCCATACTTTGCACACTAAGCCAAGTATCAAAGACTATGAGTGACATATGGTGCTCAAATGCCATGGTGGTTTTAACATGTACATCTAGGAAAAATGATGCTTTTGTACATCTCTTCATTAGGTGTAGTGTAACGATATGCTATCAAAATCGAGTAGAAATTGAAATAGAATAAGAAAGAGTTTAGATATGAAAATTACTCACATCATAAGAAAGGCAAAGGTAGACCCAAACCGTAAAAAAAAGGATACATTAAGATGGACGACCCCAAGACAACCCACATAAGACACAAACAAAGAATGGTAATGGGAAGATGAATAAATACATCAGAAAGTGGTGAGAATTCTTGGCAAAACACCCATGAATGTTTCTCAAAGTAGTTTTTTGGTGGCTGAGCTGAAATTCTCAAAGTTAAATGTAGGTTTCTAATCTAAATAAAATCTAAACAAGGGGAAGAAGGTTATTGATGTAGAACCTAGTTCAATGATTTTTAAGACCAAGTTGCATCCAAGTGAGCTCAAAGAATCAAAGGAAGGTGAGTTCCTTTTTCACTCATAGATGTGGGTGAAGGGTTCTCCATTGCACTTCATGGTCGACAACATAATTTAAAAGATCCTTATATCATCATAGGTTATCAAGAAGTTGCACCTACCAACAACACCACACCTACAACTATACACCATCAAGTGACTCTTGCAAGAGTGAGATCTCCAAGTTGTCCAACAATGTCACCTTTCCTTTGGAATCAAGCCCTTCAAGGATGAGGTATTGTGTGATATTCCCCCCATAAAGTTTGATGAATTGTGTGATATTTCCCCCCTTAAAGTTTGTGATGTTTTTTTATGCCAACCATACTTATGGAAGCGTCATGCTATATGTCACTAGACCTCATATTGTTGTTATTACTTTGGGTAGAAAAGTGGACATGATTCCATAGGTAGCATCGACTACCACCATTTTTTTGAATTTATCTAAGTAATGCAAGAAGACTATATCATACACTGAATTTTTTCTTCTTCTTATTCATTTGATTTAAATGTGAGTGGAAGGTTGCGACCACATCTATGAACTTCACACAAGGCCTCTCCACACAGCAGAAGGAGGTGGAAAAGGTCATGGAAGAGTATAAATACATCTTCTCCTCACCCACTAGGTTACCTCTACACTGTAAAGTTAAGCATCTTCCAAAGCTAATTTGGGAATCTCCCAACAATTGGATGAAATCCAATTTGGCATGGAAAAGACAATGGCCATGCTACAAAAGTATTTCTATTGGTTGGAACTCATATGACATGTCAACAAGTATATCGGGTCCTACATTTCTTGTACCACTTTCAAACCATTCATTAAGAAGAAAATCTTGTACTTCCTACTACCTACTCCCAACAGGTCCTATGAATCCATCTTGATGGAATACATGTCAAGTATTCCTTAAACCAAGCATTGAATTTATTTATTTTTTCTATTATTGATTTATTTTCCAAAATAGTAATTATGATGTCCCGCAAAATGAATATCATCACAGAGGCCACTACTAAGAACTTCTTTGAATGGGTGGGTACAGTTTGGGATACCATAGAGCATCATATCAAATCAGTGTAGCATGTTCCTAAGCATATTTTGGTCAAGGCTTTCGTCACTATTGCACACCAAGTTTACAAAATCAACTAACCTCTACCCCAAAGCTAATGGAAGGATTGAGGTCATCAATGAGGTGATCTTGTATATCATGTGCATGTACAACTCCAAACATCCACACACATCGGATGAAATACTCATTTATGTTCACTAAAGCTACAATAGATCCATTCATAGCTCGAACAACCATAACCATTTTCAAGTAGACCTTGGATTTCAACCATTTAGTCCAACTGATGTAGTACAACCCCTTACATCCAAACATGAAAAATATTCCCATGCTCAATATAGGGCCAACAAATCCACCAAATTCATTGAGAAGATTTAACACTTCTATTAATGGTTCAATGATATTTTATGGAAAGCTAATACCAAGTACAAGTTATTCCATGACCAACATTGGATGTCATAGAAGTTTTAGTGGGAGATAAGGCTTAGTCGCATTTGCAAAAAGAGCATCTTATAAGATCCCTTTTGAATATTTGTACACTTTTCTATGGACTTGACACCATCACCAAGGCTATGAGTGATAATTATTTTTAGCTAAATATTCCCCCCTTCTTTAGTTTACACCTAGTATTCAATTTGGACCTCCTTCAACCATGGTTTCCACCATTATTGGGCACATTAGAGATAGAAGAGCAATTGACACTAGTAGAGTTAAACCCTAACAACATGGAATAGTAAACCATTGATTAGATGATGTAAACATAGGTTAATGGAACTTAGGGAAGCACCTACACCAAACAAAATGTATCACCAAGGGCCAAGTTGAGCAGAAGTTTCACCATGTAATGGGGGTATTTAACGTAATGAGGGAAATTACTTCCTAAGGGCGAAGGAATGATCTAATTTGATATTGGTGGTTAGTAATATTTTCCTACTGTTGGTGCTTTCCAAGCCCATTGTTTTGGTTAATCAAAGTATCCACCCATGGTATTGAGAAGGTGGAAGAAAAAATAATAAAAATATAACTCTACAATTTTAAAACATCAAATTATTTGCTAGTTTTTACCGTAGTGATTTATGGTATTCACGCTTGGTTTTTACCCACTGTATTAGACAAATGATGAAAGTGCATGAATCCAGGTGAAAGGTAACAGAAGAAATGTAAATATCAACTTATTTTTTCCAATGATGCATTCTGATGATATTTTTTCCATTTAATAATTAAACTCTTTTCATATGAATTTACTCTACATTATTTCTTTTATTCACTTGTGACATTTTTTTATCATCAATATTTTTTGTCATTCCTGACACGATCTAAATCATCACTCAATATGCCACCAAATATGAATGAAAGGGTTCTATGAGCCTAAGACAACTTTATGTACAGATGAAGGACATTATGGGTTTTTTATTATTTCCACTACATTTTGTAAATGTTCCATCCACCTTTCAAAACCTCAAAAAAGAGTTCAATACCTTTCTACACAATTTTTTTTTGAAATGTTTGATGATATTTTCATCTATAGAAAACCTAGGAAGCACATGTGGATCACATTGGTAAATTTATATAACTCCTTTATGATAACTAGTTATTCCTTCCACATTCAAGATTCTCTTTCTGGAGTTACTAGATTAAATATTTGGTTCAAATTGTCAATAATAATAGGGAATGTGTATCCTAACAAAATTGAAGTTATGTAATATTGGTCATGACTTACAATAGAGTACATGAAGTTTGTGAACAATTATAAATGAATTTCCTCCCCTTAACTACCTTTCTCATAAGTAATGTTTTTATGTGAAATGAGTCCATTAAGTAGGCTAGTACAAATTTAAAGTTTCCATATGTACTACACTTGTATTAAATATGCCTAATCATTTTAAGACATTTTTCTTGGAATGTGGTTCTTTAGATAGATTTCTTCGAGTCATGTTGATGCAACAAGGGGAATCCCTTATTTCTCATTAGTAAATAATTATGTGATTTTTTTTTTATGCGAGCCCACTTATGAGAAAGAGATGGTGTTTTCCCTTTAGTAATTGAATACTTGGTGCCCTATCTCATTGGCTTTCACTACCATATAAAGAAAGACGATTGTATTTTGAAATATTCTTTTGAGTAGTGGAACACAAGTGGATCCCTAAAATGATTAAGCATGATTATAAGGTAATATATAAGAAAGGAAAATATAACGTAGTGGTTTATTATTTCTCTAATAAATATGAGGAGGATAGATCTCTCTTTTATTTATCCTTATCTATAATACATTGGTTCACAAAATACTAACAAGTTTTGCAAATGATATTATGCTTCAACTCATCGAAAGAATTCTAGAGGATCCCAATACCATAAACGGATATACTTGGTAGTAGGATACCTTATACTATAAAGGGAACATTTTTATAGTGCCAAAGTGTTCCATGAGCTACAAAAAACACAATTATAAATTAACATAAGTTATCATCCCAAGTTAATGGTCAAAAAGTGCTTGGAAACCTATTTTATTTATATTACATAGGCATGAATCCCTTAGGCATAATGACTACCCCTTTACAATGGTTGAAGAACTTATAATGGTATTACAAAAAATTTATTGTATAGATTTATATCGCAAAACACCGCCATTATTAGTTTCATATTTATCAAGCACATTGAAGGTTCACAATGAGGGTCAAATACATCAAACTAGAGAGGCCATTGCTCATGGGTTTAAGGATAATTCGGTTATGTATCATCATAGACTAAAGTAATAGGACATATAATATTTCTCCGAGTGTTCTTTTGTATGAGGTAATTAATTTTTTATTCATCTCTATCCGTATGAGAATATCTCTCTCAAAGGAAAAGGTAATTAGAAACTAGCATCAAAATCTTTGGAACCTTTAAACTCCTATAGCACACTAGCCAAGTTGACTACAAATTAATTCCATATATAAGATCCATGTAGTATTTCATCTATCATATATGTATAATATCACGCGTTTTTTGTTTCCAAGTTTGTGCTATCCTTCTAGAATGTAATGAAGAAAGTTAGCTATCATAACTAGCACCAAGAAGTAGAGAGTGCCAAATATTCTAGTGCATTAATAAGGAAGTACTAATATAGTTGAATGATATGCAATTTGGGAATAAAAAATATCTTTATATAAATTTTCACACCTCCAACGTTTAAGACAATGCTACTTTTGAGGGGTGGAGGGCTTCTTAATGTCCTAGAATAACCTGCTTACTTCATCTACTTAGGAGCTTGTCAATTAATGTGGTAAACCATAATAGTTGAACTAGGCTCATTATATATCTAATTGGTAGTTACTCAATGTAAAGGGGTCATCCCTATTAAATAGATTTCATTAGGTAGTTGATATTTATTATTAATGGGACAATAAGTAGGTACACTTTTACTAGTGAAATTTACTTATAGAGTTATAAGGCCATATAATGTTTTTCAGCATCTCATTATTGTATTGAGTATATTTTCAAACTAAATTTCCCCTTGAAGAAGTACATGAAAATTTATACATGTTTTGAAATTGTAAATACAACGGTGATGTTCTATAGGTTTAATCTCATTAACTCCTTTATTTTATTTTCCACTTTCAATATTGTTCATATTTTATTGTTTCTACTAGGTAATACATTAATCTGTGCCATGGGAGGAATGCATAATTTCACTCTCCATTTCTCTCTTAATAAATCATTAGTATAATATTCTCAAATAGTGGGAAATGAAATCCCTTTTCACCATCCTCGATCCCATAAAATACCTCCCAACTATATTGCTTATGATAAGAACTATTAAGAACCATGATTTTTCTATGATTTTCTTTTACACTTTGTTAATTACCATGATGAATATGAGTACTATGGTCTCTTAGCTTGGGTACAATACCATCAACAAATACCATTTGACATTGTCTCATATCGCATATTGGAACATGTGGAAATCTCAAATTGTCACCTTCCATCATATCAATTTCCTCAATATTTGTACGTCTTTCTATCACATGGAAAAATCAATCCTTCCATCCCATATAATGAATTTATTAATCTTTATTAGCATAAATACCATTATGCAAAAATAAATAATAAGAGAATTAATTATTAATGGCATAATCCAACAACCAACTCCATAGGTTAAGCCTTAAGAGGCGCAAACACTTTGTTTCCTTAATGAAATGTTGCGAACTTAGTGCTTTCAAATTCATCATTGGATCCTATATCCAATGGCATATAATTTTCCAAGTTGAGATTTGATATTATATTTTTTTTTTAATTTTTTTTTCTAAAATTATATATAATTTTTTACCATAAATAATGAAGGTCCGCCTGAAAAAAATTTACCCTAAAGATTACACAATAATAAAATAGAAAAAAAATATATGAAATACCCTTGGATGTTTATTATTGAAAGATACTGATGCTTTTTCATTTTACATAGATAATTAAAAAAAATAGAGTTATTTGCTGGGAACACAAAGATATATAAAATGTAATTCAAATATTAATTAGTCAAGTTAGGAAAATAATAAAAACTGTGATCTCAATTTTAAAAGGAAAACAAGTGGGATAAAATATTTTTTGCAAATTTCAATTGCATAATTTTGTTTTGAAAATTGTACATTTAGCTATAGAACATTTGTTATAAAAAAAGTTACTACTTAACATTTTCATAAATTTGGAAGGAAAAAAATATATTTAAATATCCATTTTATATAATAAATGACATCAATATTTCGTGAATGAAATATGACTAGAATGATAACACATTTTGCTACAAATATTTTCTTTGCTACACATAAAAATTAATAAGGAAAATATGTGTTTCGAGGAATTCATTTTAAAAGTATGTACAATATCCAATCTTACTTCATAGCCCCAAGGGTTAGTGTAATTGGTCGAGTTCTTGTTGCTAAGAACCTCACCGATTGGGAGGTCATAGGGTGAATTCTCCTTGATTCCCTTGGGGTTAGGCCTTGCTAGTTTGGTTGATAAGATTTGATTCCCTTCGGGGTTGATCTACCAGATTTTCACATGGATGTAGTGACCACCCAGTGTCTGTGAACCACCAATAAAAAAAATATCAAATCTTATCTTCCAGTTCAAGCTAGGAAATATGACACTTCTTCATTTTTTCACTTAAATTGGATGTAAAATTATAATATGTGTTATTAGACCAATCATGAGATTAACCACATAATTTTTAATTAAACACGATTTTGTAATGTTGTAAGTTTAAGTCTAATTATCAATACTAATATGAAAAATTATTTGTACATTAATGTATAAACACATTGTACCATGTGTACTTATAGTCATCATCATTTTAGTTTGGACATTGTAGATTGTGGCTAACAAACATCCAATTGTGGAGATTTTGTTCCATTTGATGAAAAGATGCAATGTATTGAAAAAAATGTTGCCATTGATGTCAAAGGGAATATATCATTGATTTTATATATAAGTATCTATGTATATTAAAAAGGGGGTTCTTTTGAAAAGGAGAAGTCAAAAATTGAAATGATGGTTTCAAATGCATGGTTTATGAACCACATGATATTTTTTGATGATATTTGGAAAAGTGAAATAAAATGGAGAATTAATTACTCAATTAACTAACTAATGTGATTTTTGAACTTAGATGTCTTTTCATGAAAGGTTATTAGAATATATAAAAAAACAAAATTTGATGTAAAGTGCAAGTGAGAAAAACTTTAATTTGTGGAGTGAATGGGTAATCTTGGCATTTTCGTTGTAACTCTTTTTCTGGGCTACTTCAAATGGTGAAATTTTGAGCATATTTTGGCGATTTTGAGAGAAACATGTTTTTGTAATTTTAGATTATGTTTTCTTATACATTTAGAGATATATTTTGTCTATGTTAGGGTTTTTAATTGGTCCCAAAATTAGTTTCAAGCACGTCATTTTGATATTTTCGCTATAAATTACTTTTTGGATTCTTTAGGTCATGAAACTTTGAGAAGGTAGAGGAAAAGTCTCAAGGTACCTATGGTAAAAATTCCATACTTTGTTTCCCCGTAATTTTGGACATATTCTCTATGGAAATTAGGTTTCCTAAATATTCTCGAAATTTATTTCAGATTGGTTAATTTGGAATTTTAACTCTAATTTATTTTCTAGGATAAGTTCAGACCATGAAAATTTGAGGAGAGTAGTGATATCTCTAGGTTCTTATGTTAAAATTTAGACTCTAGTTTGTTAGCCTCCTGCTGCAGCAGGTTACTCATATTTCATGATTGACATTTTTACAGGCCAAATATGTCATACTTTGCATGCTGCAATGCTCCATATTTGCTAAACAGTCACCAAGGAAGGAAGGCTACTAAAAGTTCATCTACTGCATTCCAATTTTGAAGAGTCATTCCAGTTTTGTAGAATTGTCATCTAAAGGGAGGTCCAAACAACTTAATCTTGGTCTCCCTAGGTTTCAATTTCCTGTTTTAGAATATAGAGAATGAAAATCTGTCCAAACAGCTTAATCTTGGCAGATTCTTAGATAGGTAGAGAATCAAAGGGGCCCAACTGCTTAATCTGGGCCCTTGGATGAAATAAGGGTAGTTTGTAGATAGAAAAGCATAAAAAATAAAAATTGAAATGATGGGTTTGCAAGTCTAAGTGCACCCAAACCAAATGAAGAAAAAATGTTAGGTGAGTAGGCTGGGTAGGTAGTTGAGGTTGCAGAATTCTGATCGCTGATCAGCTCCAGGTTTTCAGCTGTCATCTCTACTCAGGACACAATCACCAGGCAATTCTAGTCGAGACTCAAAGAAAGGCATAACTAACTTCCTTTCTCCATCTCCCCCAAATCATTAACTAATTTCCCCAAAAGAGGTCAAGATCTGCTTGATACCTCTTAGTTCCACCATTTTCATATCATTAGCTTGGGTGAAGATCTGCTTTACTCAAAGAAATTCCATATCCTCTCTATAAGGTTCTATTCCCTCATGGTAGCCTAAGATTTCTGAAACTTAGCGCTTTCTTACCATCTCCATATTAACCACTGACATTATTATTTAACTCCTTATATTCTCCCTGTCCCCGTACTAAAACTATGTAAATAATCCCCCTATGTAAATATCCCTCCCCCTGGTTGAAAAATAACCATAAGTACCCCCGGGAATTGCTTAGTTTATCTGTAACTTAGCAAGAGCCCTCATGCTGCCCCTTCAAACCATCTTCTAAAATACGATGGACTCCTTCCAAAGTCTAAAACCCATTGTAGGTTATCGGACCCCTTCTGAGGCCTCAAGCGTCCTGCTGACCCACTTACCCACTCCTTTTGACCGCAATAGACCCCTTGCCGATTTCCTTAACACTCCGCAGATCCTTGAAAGCCAGATCACATCGCCAGATCGCATTATTTTCATCATGCAAGTTATGCCCCATCCGTCATCACCCGATGCGATATCACGATATCGACGGTCGGCCGTCGCAAGCGTCACGTGTCCAACTCTAATACCTTCCCGTTCCCCGCCGACGCGATATTGCGATCGCATCGGAAAAATTCATCGCACCACCTTAAAATGAGAGCACCCCACCATGTCACATCTATACCAGGGACCCACCGCTGACGTCAGCAGGCTGACATCACCCGCAGTACTGCTGACGTCATGCTGACGTCAGCCGCCAGGAAACCGAAAATTCGCGCAGGAAGAAAAATCGCACTTCGGAGCTCTGGAACAAGAAACAGAGGCAGTTTTCGATGCGCGATTATCGCGAAACGCTAATCGCGCATCGCTACGGGAAATAGGCCGTTTCGGGGAATCTTTGGGAAATCTTTTGATTCCTTGGGCCGTTTTGCACCGAAAAAGCCCGAAGTCGCCCGATCGTGCCAAATTAATCCGGTTTAAAGAGAGAAAAGGACCAATGACAGAGATTAAAGTGTATCAGATCAAATCATCAGGGAAAAAGCATGTCAAAGAGTATCAGCAGGCGGCAGAAACCATCAATTGGCAGCAAAGAGTATCAGCGAAAGATCTTAACAGCAGTCTAAAGCAGGTGAACATTTAATACTTTCCAGCAAAGACAAAGAAAGAGGGCGCAACCACTTAAAACCCTCTAATCATAATTATTGCACATTGAACTCACACCAGATCATAACTACACATCCCAAAGTACAGTCATTCTAGCAGTACCGCATCAATCCTCCAAGGGTCACGTTGCACTATTTTTTATTCAGTTGCCTCTAGCGCAACCCAAAGGACTTATCTGCATTTAATTCCAGGGACACTTAGGTTTTTAGAAATGCTTTTCCAGCAGACCTGTTTAGTTCAATTGTAATAAATCACTTCTGATATTTTGCTTATATATACCACCCTGAAAGATAGGTTGAGGAGTTGGTGAGTTAGTCGAGGAAATTGCTTAATCTTTATCTCGACATTTTCTTCAAGCAGAGACCCGCACTGTAACTGTCATATTTTCTATAATCAAAGACTGCTGAAGGCATGGATTTCGAAACTGTTTGATGTGTTTAATTGGCCGAGGAGTGATTACGGAATTCCTGTG
>APFE031216382.1:36950-105785 GCA_000404065.3 Pinus taeda
GTCCATGTGAAGCAACATAAATTTATATTAGCTTTCTATAAAAAGAAAGTAAATAAAATAAAAAATAAACTTATTTTTTTACTTTTGAGAGGAAGATGTGTCATTCTTTACTTTTAAAAAACATTTCAATACATGGCTAAACTAAACTATTTAAATATAGATGTTAATTAATTTATTTCAATATCAATTTCATATACATGTATAGAGGGGAAAATATATTTTAATGTTGACAATGTAATAAAACATTCCAATGTTCAAAGAAAAAAATAATTGAAAAAAAAATTCTTTGGGAAAAGTGCAATTAATTCAATTCTTGATGTAAATTTAATAAGTGGTATTTAAAAAATATTAATAATGATAAAAAAAATTCATTGGTAATTATAGATAAAATATTACACAACATTAATTAACTTTTTATTATTGAAGTGTATTTAAAAATATATGAATAACAAAAAAAACATTTCAAAGTGCAAAATGTGGTCCATAAATAAAATATTTCTATGTCAATTGTGTATATATTTGTGCAAAAAAATATGTATATTTTGAAATAGGGCTTCTACTATTTTAATTTAATCATTAATAATTATTGGGTGGATGGCAGATACAACAATGGAATATTCAAACTTTAGATGCCCACTTGGTACAAGCCAGCACAAAAAAATGAAGAAAAATAAAACTGGGTGATAAATATTCATAATCATTATATTTCATAACTTTATTTTTAAATTATGTAACTATATACATACATATATGAATCTTGTAGCAAGAGGACCATTATCACACTATGAATTAATAACTTGGAGTAAGACATGTCCCTTCTAAAATATAAATGAAATTACTCTATAAACTAAAAACAACTTTGACTCTAATGAAAAAAAAAAATCAATATACATTTGTTCTTAATTTGAATTATAGTATAATGTCAATGATACCACTCTCATTCTTGTTGGTGGTTGATATTGCAACCCAATATGAAGGAGAGGTTTTACTCTCAAACTCAGCCATAAATAATATATTCCATGTGAAGAAACATAATTCTATATTAGATTTTATAAAATCAAAGTAAATAAGAGAAAAAATAATTCATTTTTTTACTTTTAAGAGGATTATGTGTCATTACTTTTCAAACACATTTCAATACATGACTAAAATAAACTATTTAAATATAGATGTTAATTAATTTATTTCAATATCAATTTCAGGTATAGAGAGGAAAACATATTTTAATGTTGACAATGAAATAAAGCATTCCAATGTTCAAAGGTAAAAAATAACTAAAGGTAAAAATATTGCTTGGGAAATGTGTAACTAATTCAATTCTTGATATAAATTTAATAAGTGGCATTTAAAAAGTATTAATAATGATAAAAAAATTCATTGTGAATTATAAATAAAATATTTCACTATGTAATGTTAAGTAATTTTCCATTATTGAAGTGTATTTAAAAAATATGAATAACAAGGAAACATTTCAAAGTGGACAATGTGGTCCATAAATAAAATATTTCTATGTCAACTATGTATATATTTATGCAGAAAGACATGTATATTTTGAAATAGGCCTTGTACAATTTTAATTTAATCATTAGTAATTATTGGGTGGATGGTAGCTATGGCCATGGAATATTTTATAATATTTTTAGTAGTTGTCACATATCCAAATTTGAGATCTATGTCCAAAATAGTTATGCCCTTTCTTCCATTTTACTTAAATTGATACATTAAAAAAATGTCATATGAAATATTATTGCATGTTTTCAAAAGATTATATATGTTTAACTTAAATTTTGTTTTTTTTTACAATTAATAATTGCATTGAAAGGTGTTCCCTATCATAATAAATCCCCTCCCATGACACATGTTCCTTTCTATGCCTTTGATTTATGTGTTAGACGATGGAAATAACCTTTGCCATCCTATAGAAAACCAGTATTAGTCAGTTACAATTCATGATGTGATACTATGATAGAATTAGAGTACCAAGATTCATCCACATGAACCATTCTTCGTCAGACATCCTCAGATAGACAATAAGCTCTCACAGTGTGGAAAAAAATCTCTTTCTTTTAGCAGCAATAGTTGTATTATTTTTGACCCAAGAGAAAACCTTGTTTTTAAAGTGGACAGAGTCATTACGCTCATTCTAAAACCTAGTATGATAGAAATGTGTAAGTATGTTCGTGCTCATTAAAATAGAAATAAAGAAAATATTTACTCAATACAAGTTAAGGTCAGCATAAATGAAAATGAAAAAGACCATATAAGTAGAAAATAATTCAAATAACAATTATAATTTATAGTTGCATTAAATTAGTTGGTTCTATATACGAATCTTCTTGGCACTCACCCAATTAAAATTACAATAGAAAAACTATATGAACAAAATGTGGTTTTCACATATATATTAAAAGTTAAAAAAAAAATATTAAAATATAGTTTATGTAAAGCAATTGGAAAGAATATTGTTTTATGGTTAAAACATTTCAAGCAGTCTCATAATTTTATGCCAAGTAAATTCTGAAGAGGTGTTGTGAATTAAAAATATATAAATTAAACAAATGATATATATATATAATATATTTTGGATAAATCAAGTTTTCCAGAGGACTAAGTAATTTGATCCCTCTCGACGTTTGCTAGATCCGTGGTTAAAATGGATCTATACTGCTGGTATTAGAAATTCCAAATCCTAGTGAAGATGAATTCAACGTGCATAATCCCACATCGGAATACAGGAAAATTATGGAATTGAATGTTTTTTCGGATTACGGTGCAATGTGCAGAGTGTGTTAGATTATCTTTTTTCCACATGCTTTTACAGTACACATTCGTGTTTTATGGACTCCTTTCAGCCTAGGATAAGAATTCTTAACGCTGGCTATCTACACAATGTCTTCATTGACCACACAAGCATAACCATACTTTACCCAAAAAAACAAACATAGTGGTCCATTCCCATGTGCATATTGTAAATTGAA
Source organism: Pinus taeda (assembly GCA_000404065.3). Taxonomy (NCBI): domain Eukaryota; kingdom Viridiplantae; phylum Streptophyta; class Pinopsida; order Pinales; family Pinaceae; genus Pinus; species Pinus taeda. The sequence goes on from APFE031216382.1 coordinate 39,929, forward strand.
GAACTTGGTGGTTCAGTCCCATGTGATTTGCAATTAAAGTTTATGAAGTTGCTCATAAATTTTTAGTGGCAATGTTGAATGCACTCCAAACTAATGTCCCAAGTGATAGTAGCCTAGATCCATCTAAATTTGGATCTATTATGTGTTAGGAGGGCTCAAAGCCTTTGAGGTGGAAATCTTAGTTTTGGAGTGTAAAATTTGAAGAGAGACTTGCACCTCAAGGGATTCGATCTCTCTCGGGGCATGATAGATATGATTTTAGATGGACCTCAGCTGGTTCCAGCTGAGGGAAGCAATGCGATATTTTTAGATTATCATTATTATGTATATGGTTGACATTAACTTCATACTTTGAAATTTACATTATGTTTTCTTTTCAAACATGACCATATAATTTTTTTCTTTAACTTAGTCTATGTTGTTTGCCTTAAATAGTTTATTTATATGTGTTTGGATGTTTTCAGTGGTTTGCATGTGTCGATGTTTGGACTCTTTGAGGGGTTTGTGTGTTTATATGTTTGGATTCAGATGATAATGTTTGGAAATATTACAATTTCTTTTGTTATATTTATATATGTGTATCTAATTGTCTATGGGTAATTAGTTGGTGATGAAGAAGGAAGACAATTTTTTCATTAGCTTGCATGAGGATTGATATTGCACATCTATTTCATTTAATTTTAGGCATCACATTTTTTGACAACTAATTAATTCTTAATAATGTCCCTTGAGGTATTAGTAAATATATATAGAAGAGTAGTTTTAGATTTGTTTGAGTTACCTCAATCTATTGAGATGATAGATATTATTAATAACTTTAATTATGAAAAATGATTAAATAAAAATTTTGAATGAAAACAAAAAAATGTGAGTATTAGGAATGTAGTCAATTACAAATAGTCTTCATTGTGATCAGTCTCAACTATTTTCTTCTACTATTCTTATTGTCACCACTTTTATTTTTGCCATATTTTCATATCAATTATATGAAAAGTGCATTTGAAATTGTAAAACATTCAAATCCTTATCTTGAACTATTGTAGTAAACATCTTACCTTTTCTCTCTTACTCTCCAATAATAATAGGTTGAATTGCTATAACACAAAAACCAATGCACATTTTCAATATTTCTTTTTTTCTTACACTAAAATCACTCACATTGTTAATCCAATCACTTTAAAATTAATGTATTATCATACATATAGTTACATTAAATCAGAAATCAACATATGCACTAAAATCAATGCATCTAATGCAAGCAATCAAATATGATTAGAAAAAACAATCTACACCGAAATCAATGCATCTAATGAAAGAAATCAAATAGGATTAGAAATGAAGATCTGCACAGAAATAAATGCATCTAGTGCAAGTAATCAATATAATGAAAATCAACATCTACACTAAAATCAATACATCTAGTGCAGACAATCAAATATAATTAGAAGTCAACATATACACTGAAATAAATCCATCTAGTGCAAGAAATCAAATAGAATTAGAAACATCTACAATAAAATCAAAGCATCTAGTGCAGACAACCAAATAGGATTAGAAATAATATTTACACTAAAATCAATGCATCTACTGCAATCAATCAAATATCATTAGAAATCAACATCTACATTGAAATCAATGTCTCTAGTGCAAACAATCAAATAGGATTAGAAATCAAAATTCACATTGAAACTAGTGCATCTAGTGAAAGTAATTAAATAGTATTACAAATCACCATGTATGTTAAAATCCATGCATCTAGTGTAAGACATATTCTTCCCTCTCCCCCCTCCATATATATCTATATATTCATCCATCTCTCCTTATTTGTCTCTCTATCTCATGCCAAAACATACACACACACTCTCAATCTCTACCTTGTCACTCCCTCTCTCTCTCTCTCTCTCTAATTATTCTTCCCTCCCTCTCTCCCCTTCCAACTCCATCTATTTGTCCCTCTCTCTCTCCTCCTCCCTCTCCCTCCCTCCCTCCTCCTCTCTCTTTTACTTACTCTTTCTCCTTTATCTCCCCCCATCTCTTTGTCTCTCTCTCTCTCATTGCCCTCCAACCCTACCACTTTCTCCCTCCCTCCCTCCCTCTTATCCTTCTCTCCCTCTCTCACTCCTCTCTTCATTCCTCCTCTCCCCTCTAATTTGGTTTATCTCCTACAATGCAAGAAATCAAATAAGATTCGAAATCACCATCTACAATGAAATTAGTGCATCTAGTGTAAGAAATATTATTCCCTCTCTCCCCCTAGCTATATCTTTATCTCCCTCCATCTCTCCTTCTTTGTCTCTCTATCTCACCCCCTAAACCACACATGCTCTCTCTCTCCATATTTCTCTAATTATACCTCTCTCTAACTCTGTCTTCTTCCCTCTCTTAACCTTCCATGTATATCTCTATCTCCCTCTATCTCTCTTTTGTCTTTCTATATGAACCCCAAAACATAAACACTCTTTCTCCATATTTATATATATCTCCCTCCCTCTTCCTCTCCCTCACTCTCTCTCTTTCCCTTCTCTCCCTCTATCCCCCTTCTATCTCTCCAACCTTACTCTCCTCTCTCTCTCTCTCTCCATCTCCCTTATCACTCCCTCTCACTCTCTCGACCTTTCTCTCTATGAACATTTCTTCTTGCTGTTATCTCTCGTTCTCTCTGTCACATCCTCTCTCTCTCCCTTTCTCTCCCACCTACCTCTATCTCTCCCCCTCGACTCTCTCTCTCTCTCTCTCTCTACCTCTCTCTTTTCCCTCCAAATTTGTCACAATCTCCCTCCCTCTTTCCTTATCTCTCATACTCACCATCTCTCCTTAATTGTCTCTCTGTCTCACCCCAACCATTAATATTCTCTCTCCATCTCTACCTTTTTACTCCCTCTCTCTCCACTTTTCTCTCTCTATGTCTTTCTTTTTCCCTCCCTTCCTCTCCTTCCAACTCCATCTCTCTACCCCTCCCTATCTCCCCTTTCCCTCACTCCCTATATCTCTCCACCTCTATCACTCTATGTATTTGTTCTTCCCTCCTATATATATCTAGAGTTAATATATATCATAATAATAAAGAATAATTAAAATATTATAATAAATTGTTAATATTGTATTATTAAAAGTTATTGAGGTTTAATATATTTAACTATAATATATTAATATTAATATTATTATTTTAAAATAATATTAATGCCAATATAATCTTTCCAATGTTAATGTTAGATTAATGATGTTTTTACATTTATGATAACAAAATTATAATAACATTATATAAAATTTTGGGGGATTATTTGGAAATATTATAACTTTGAAGTGAAAATTATTTAATGGTATAGATATTTTAATATATTCCATAGAATATTGGTTTTCCTTAAAGATTCATTGTACAAATAATTAATTAAAAGAATTATTAAAATATTTTACTCCAAGATTTTGGATTCTATGTTGAGTTAACCTTTTTACTTTGATTTAAGAAATGGTATTGGCTTTAGTAAAGAGTAAAGATGTTTAAAATTTTACCTAATTTGGAATTTTAATGTGGTAAAAAAATTTGTTGAAGATAAATTTATGGTCCATTCAAATTCAACATATATGATAAAGAACTATTAAACGCATCGGATAATTGTATTGTAATTTTTTTTATCTAAATGCATGAGATAATTGTGATATGGCAGTTATATTATAGTATATATATATATTATATAAGTATATATATATTAACTACTATACTATATATATATAATAATTATATATATATATATATATTATATATATATATATATATATTATATATATATTATACTATATATATATATATTATGGTTATTTCCATTTTGTGTCCGATCAACATTCTCTTTTCTATTTTCTATTTATTATTATTTATTAGAGACACCAACTTAAATGATATAATTTCAACTTATTATTTATATCAGCTCTCGGCAGTTAGCTAAAATTTAAACTTTGAGCAGCTGACATAATTACACAGCAGCCCCATACTGGGCTATAGAATGTACCTCTTGGTGCAATCATGTTGTGAAACTGAATGCCCACCCTTTAGAAGGGGTACTCGAAGGAAACAGAGAGAAGGAATATTTTTAGGCATTCTTCCTCTCTCATGGTATTAGAAATTCCAAATCCCAATGAAGATGAATTTAACATCCATAATCCCACTTCAGAATATTCGAAAATAATGGAATCATTTTTTTTCAGACTACAGTGCCATGTGTAGAGTGTGTTAACTTATCCTTTTTGCACCTATTTTTATGGCAGAAAATGGAGTTTGTAGACTCCTTTTGCCCTAGGATAATAATTCTTAACCTTCAATGTCTACTGCATATCTTTATTGATCACACAAGTATAACCTTATTTTACCAAATTTGACAAACATCGTGGCCCATTCCCATGTGCATATTGTAAATTGAAGAACTTGGTGGTTCATTCCCATGTGATTTGCAGTTAAAGTTTATGAAGTTTCTCATAAAAAATTTGTCGCGATGTTGAATGAACTCCAAACTAATTTCCCATTTCATAGTAGCAAGTAAAAATCCAATAGTTTATCTCTACATGCCATAGAAAGGAAAACTCTACCTTATGCGTAGTTGACAATTTGAGCAGAACTCAACAATGATCATCCCTTGTTTTATGTCTTAGTAATTAATAATGTTGGAAAGATTAATTGAATTTAGAGTTCTTGTGAAATTAATGTAATGTGATGAATTGTGTTTTGTTGCATTTAACTAGAATGCGATTTGTACATATTCATAGTTTCTGTTTGAGGGGAATCTCAATTGTTTTGTCACAAACATTACACTATTGTATCTTTCCCTACATGTTCTTTTGACTACCACAACAATCTCAGTTCTTCTAGACCTTGTATTGAGCATACGAATCCTATCCACTTTGGTAAAGTCCTCTTGATTTTGTTTTTCTTTAATTGAATCAATTGACAGGATACAAAGCTCATGCAATTTCAATTCATTACATGAGATATTCCCCACATTTGACGAATTTGGGTGTACAAACACTAACTAATAACAATACATCTCCTCTCATACATTACACTTTTCAACTGTGCCCAATTATAATATATTTGCATGTTAAGCTCAATTACAAAGAATATTGGGTAGTGAAAATCCTATCACAAACTTCAATTACATTATGAATTACAGTGATTGGGATATTTTTGCTCAACATTTAAGCTTCAACAACTTGACCCAAAATTTTCAGCTTCAACTACAAGCCACTCAATCCGTATGCATCTCTGAGTAAGTAACTCAATCCTTTTCACCTATGTTTTCACACTTCAGTGTTTATGAAAACACCTATCAATTTTTCATTTAAATGCTAATAAGTTGAGATATCCCCAATATTGTTTATTTCTTTGATGGTCCCTTTATATATGACAATGCATTGTTTTTGGGAATCAAATACTATAATGATATGAATTTGGAAGCTGAACCAATGGGGAATGTCTAGTCTAAATTACTTCTTCAGAAGGATACACAAACATTCACTCTAAAACAAAGGTGGGTGTTCCCTTAATAAATCTATGTCTATGGTGAAAAATCATTCTTGATCTATGATCTTTTTTCATATTCTACCAACTTATGGCATTTCAATTTCAACGTTTGGTGCAATTGCTAGTTTATTGAATGTTATAATAGGTTTTGTTAAACAATTTTTTTTATTTCTTTCAAATGTTTTACAATATGAACATGATCATAATGTATGTGTTATTTAAATTAAAAAGAAAAGCAGCGTGAGTTGTCTTTTCCTTTTATTATATTTTCATACAATTCATATCAGCCTTTTAATACCTAATTACAATTTTATTGAATCTCTTAAAAGATATTGATTCCATTTCTTTATATCTTATGGACATTGATTTGTTGCTATTTATAAATATTATGCATATTCTATCATAAGTATTTTTTATTGATTTAAGTTTTACTTAAATTTTTCATTGATACTATTATCACTCTAGGAAACTCTCCTAGGTTGCAGCTCGGAGATGCCTGGTAACATATAATCTTCCATATTGTTCTTTGAACTATTGGAATAAATGATGGTTTGGATCAAGCCAAATAGCCATTTCAGCTTTATTCTCAGTCAAGACATGCATGAACACTCTCTCCAATACAAGGCTTTAGACCACTAATGCTCAATAATTTATAGATTTAATGGATAGATGGAGAATACTAACTATACCAGTAGACTGCATACATAAACATAAATCAATGGCTAGTTATAAGCAGCAAAAGAGAATACTAACTGTACCGGTAGATACATATATGACCACATATGAATGGCTAGCTATAGGCAATAAAAGAAGCTTGCAAATCTAATTTATCAAAGCACAGATAAGATGACAGTTATTTGGCCTTAAACACAAAAGAAAACATGAACAAAGTGTTCAAGTGCAAGCTTATAACAAAAGAGAAAATGGAATATTGAACATATAACAACAAAAGAAGCCTATATTGCTAGAATGAAGATGAGAAGCTTGAAGGAACAGAGTCTCATTAGTCTCCAGAATTTGAACCCTTGTTACATCTAGTTTTCAGCCTTTTATAGCTTTTTACAATGCTCTCAAGCCTTTTGAGGCTTGAGAGATCTCAATCTATTTGATCTGTATTGTTAGCAACTTTGATGCCCTCTAAGCAAGCATGGGCTCGGAGGTTTCTTCTTCTGAATGAAGAATAACCACATTTAGATATTTTTGGTAGATCGTTGCATTGTTTGGGAGCTCTCTCATGCCGGAGATGCCCCACAATGTTTATTGTTGTGGTTGTGTCATGTTGTGTTGCTTTGTGGCCCCTTTTACTCCCTTTCTGGTCTCTGTTTTCCGGCAGCCTACCTCCCACACTCTGACATGTAAAGGAATGGGTCTTTAGCCTCTGTAATCCCTTTAAAGGTTTCCTTTGATTGTTTCCTGTATTTACATAGAAAAAATCCTGCTCCTATGCATTTTCCTCGTATTATGAAATATGCAAAAAAAACTAGAAAATGCATGAAAAATGGGCTTTGTTGAATTTTAAATAATATATATTTTACTTCCAAGACCCTTTTGGGTCGGAGCTTCATTGCAATCGCACTACCCAAGGCTCTCTTCGTATTTCATTATATAACAAAAATACATGAAATACATTAAAAATGGCCAATTCACGGACTTCAAATGTTATAAAACATCATATATAATGCCATCGGGTACGGATATTAGGTTGCCCATATGTATATGTAAAGGCCTCACCCCATGGTTTTTGCCGATAGTGATCTGGCGATGTAAAGTGGGTCGTTGATCTGTGCGTGCGTCGACGGTCCACATTTAATCGTCAATCGCAATTTCTCATTCCACACAACCTATGTTAATACCTCTGCTAATGCGACCCACTAATAGTGATCATCGGCGATCGCTAATCGACGGTGTCTTGCACTGATTACCACTGCCCTCCTGTGCCAATCAAATCCGCTGATGCGATTTGCCGCTTAGATCTTGGTTGTTGATCAACCAGATCTAATGGTTGTTGTGTATTCTTGAGTTTTAAGCCTCTGATAATGGTTTTTCACTGTTTTAATGCATTTTTTGCCTCCTGATATTGCATTTTTGTCCTTCCAAGGGCTCTCCTCCCTTGCTTGTTTCAATATTTGGATTATCTTAAGCACTTTTGAAGACTTAGGGAGTGCTTTGGAGCATATTTGGATCCATTTGCATGATTTTAAGAAAACTTTGGAGACTTTGGGAGTGTTTTGGATCCATTTTTGGGCCAAACACCAACAAATCTAACATTGGCTCTTTCTAGGGATGAAAGCCTCCCTGTGAGGTTTCAAGAACTACAAAACAATGCCTTTCCTGTAAAAAAATGAGATCAAATGTTCCTCCTAGTGTTGCATTGGGCATGGAGTCTATTTAGCATGAAATAAAACTTTAAAACAACATTTTTACAATATGAAGGCTTGAAATCCTTCACTAAAATAAATTTCAAAGAACAACCCACTAACTAGGCCATAAAAAACATATCCTTCCCTTGATGCATCCCTTTTGAGAAAACAGTCATCAAACTGAAAATTGACCCTTTTTACCTTTCTATCAAAGGTTTCTTTGTCATGGTCAATGTGCATATCAACAAATTCATTAAATACTTGCAAAAGCCTATTGATTTGATCATCTACTTCAAAAGCTTTCCAGCATTTGGTATTACAAGGTAGAGATGGTCTATATTTCACCTCATCTTTGTATGGTTTCAGCCTTGGATGTTTTGCTTGGATGGTTTTGTACACCTGCTGAATGATAAGGTCTACTTCATACTCTGCAGTCTAATTTGTGACCTAAAAAGTTAATATAAAATATGAATCCATGCATTCTTGTGTGGGGGACATAAGGACTTCACCTATTCCTGCAGCTTCCTTAGAGCAAGCCCCATCAAAGAACATGTCCCAAATCTGTTAGCCTTCTTCCTGTCTGATCTGGCAAACTGGTTTTTTAAGCTGCGTAGAGGCCAACTAATAAGGCTTGGTAATGTCAAGACCGAGCTTGTCCATGATAGTCTTGGGCATTGGAATATGGCTAGCTCTAGTGTCCAGAAGGCAATTATGAAAGATTTCATCATCAATGGTTAGAGAGACATAGAATGGTGGGGAGTTGTCTTCACAATTTTCAATCGTTGGGCTAAGAATAATAGCTGGTTGGTCATCTTGTAGATTTACATAGTTAGTGGTAGCTTGGATGGCACTAGGCTCAAGAGCCTCAATGATAGCTTTCTTGAAGGACTCATTCTTCACTGGTTCAATCAGAGGCATAGGTATTCTTAGCTTCTGGATTTCTGATTGAAAACTAAAAGAGGAAGGCAACTTGTCAAGGCCTCTTACCTCTATGGATGGAGCTTTGAGGATGACAGGATCAACTGTTGGTTGCTTCTACTTATTAGATTATGAGATACTTCATCATGAATGGTTAGAGAGACATAGAATGATGGGGAGTTGTCTTCACAATTTTCAATCATTGGACTAAGAATAATAGCTGGTTGGTCATCTTGTAGATTTACATAGTCAGTGGTAGCTTGGATGGCACTAGGCTCAACAGCTTCAATGATAGCTTTCTTTAAGGACTCATTCTTCACTGGTTCAATCAGAGGCATAGGCATTCTTAGCTTCTGGATTTCTGATTGAAAACTAAAAGAGGAAGGTGACTTGTTAAGGCCTCTTACCTCTATGGCTGGAGCTTTTAGGATGACAGGATCAACTGTTGGTTGCTTCTGCTTATTATCTTGTTGTTCTACAGGGACAACAGCTTTATAAACAAGAGTCTCCTTGGAATTATTCATATTTGACCTCAGATTATATTTGTGTTGATCTATAGTTTGTAGAACAGCGTCATTGTCCCACTCTTGGCTGATTTGGTCATTGAATAATGACTTTTCATAGGTAGCTTTGTTAAAAAAGTGGTGATTCATTTGTCTTCCATACAATGGATCTCATCATCTTCTTCCTACTGCTCTTCTTCCATGATTGCATTTTGAAAAGGGACCTTCACCCTTTGGTCTTCATTGGCCTCTTTGCTTCTTTGCAAAATATGCAACTACTCATTAGGTATTCTATATGGATTTGGATTTGGAGGAGCAAAGGTATTAGGAACCCTTCCTTTCCCAGAATGTTGCTCAACATTTAATTTGGAAACTTTAGAGGCTAATAACTCTGTTATCTAGGCCATTTTATCGATCTTGGGATCTGAAGATGATGAAGGCTCGCCCCTCTGTCTCGTTCTATCAGCATTACCTTTGAGCTTTTTTACAACCATGATGTTTGATTCTATTTCCAGGGCTACATCTTTCATATCAGCCAAAGAAGCACATCGCCTCTCCCTCAGTAGTAAACAGAAGTCAGAATCAAAGGTATTGGCATAGATAAGCGTAGCAGAGGTAGTGGTGGGTTTTACTTCAGTTGGTATCTTGTTGTACATGCGGTTAAATCTCTTATTAAAGTCAGACAACAGCTAACCATTTTCCTTTTGTAAGTTCCCAAACTCAGTGTGGCAGTAAAGGAAATGCTTCTTATCCCCCCAATCCTTTAGGAATGCATCATCTAAGGCTTCAATATCTACTATAGATATTGGGGTTAGTTCTCTGAACCATTTTCTAGCCTCTCCATCTAGGCTTTGGACAAAGACTCTCATCTAGACATCATCTTCACTAATGTCTAGGTTATCAGCATAGCTATAGAATGACTCAAGATGTTCTTCAGCTGAAACACCTTCAGTCCTAGTGAACTTAGGCATATACTTCTGATACTCTCCAGTACGCATGGCATTTAAAGGAGTGCATAGTATTAGAGGTCCATACCTAGTAGCTATGATTCTTTCCATTTTGGTAGGTTCTTGTGGACCTGCCATAGTTGTGGTGGCTGATAAGAATAAAGGAGTATGATGGATAAGAGGTGAGGTCTCCTTTGGGCACACAACAAAAGGAAAACCTAAAGAATAAGGATCTTTATGAATCTCTAAGAGTTTTTCTTCGCTGCTAGTATTAGAAGCTATACTCTCAACATATATTTGTTCCATTACAGGCCTTTCTTGGAGAGATATAGGAGATTGTCTAGGTTTACCTGAACTTGATGCTCCTTTCTACAGTATCTTTCTCTCTTTGATGATTTTTTCAAGGTCAGGTACTGGTTCAGCTTGTAGCTTCTGAGGATTTCTCTAAGTATGACTTAGAAACCGAGCCAAAACTATCATGTTGAGTCGCCAAGGGGTTCGACCTCCAGTAGAGTCACCAGATAGATGATTACAACCAAAAAAGTGCCCATAATTTGTCTACCATCAAAGCTGGATCTATGTCATTTCCCAGGGAAGCTGAGCTTCAATTTCCTCTCCCTAGCAATGGCGCCAATTATGTTATCACTCCAAGAAGCTCTTCTAGCTTGCATCTTGGAGATGCCTGGTAACATATAATCTTCAATATTGTTCTCTGAACTATTGGAATAAATGATGGTTTGGATCAAGCCAGATAACCATTTCAACTTCATTCTCACTCAAGACATGCATGAACAATCTCTCCAATGCAAGGCTTTAGACCACTAATGCTCAATAATTTATAGATTTAAAGGATAAATGGAGAATACTGACTATACTAGCATATTGCATATATAAACATAAATGAATGGATAACTATAGGCAGTAAAAGAGAATACCGACTGTACCTGCAGATACATATATGACCACATATGAATGGCTAGATACAGGTAGTAAAGGAAGCTTGCAAAGCTAATTTATCAAAGCAGAGATAAGATGACAGTAATCTGGCCTTAGACACAAAAGAAAACATGAACAAAGTGTTCAAGTGCAAGCTTAGAACATGAGAGGAAATGGAATATTGAACATATAACAACAAAAGAAGATTATATTTCTAGAATGAAGATGAGAAGCTTGAAGGAAAATAGTCTCATTAGTCTCGAGAAGTTGAACCCTTGTTACATCTAGTTTTCAGCCTTTTATATCTTTTTACAATGCTCTCAAGCCTTCTAAGGCTCGAGAGGTCTCAATCTATCTGATCTATCTTATTAACAACTTTGATGCCATCTAAGCAAGCATGGGCTTGGAGGTTTCTTCTTCTGATAGAAGAATAACCACATTCAGATATTTTAGGTAGCATGCTACAGTGTCCGAGAGCTGTCTCATGCCAGATATGTCCCACAATGTTTGTCGTTGTGGTTGTGTCATGCTGTGTTGCTATGTGGCCGCTTTTATTCCCTTTCTAGTCTATGTCTTCTGACAGCCCGCCTCCCGGACTCTACCATGTAGTGGAATTGGTCTTCAACCTTTGTAATCCCTTTAAAGGTTTCCTTTGACTATTTCCTGTATTTACAAAGAAAATGTTGCATTCACTGATAAATCCCACCTTCTCTGTTTATTTTGGACTTCAAAAGTCCTTAAAAATAATTTATTAATCTCTCGGGCCCACCCTTGTTGCCATCCCAAGCCGCGAAAGGCCTGCTCCAATGTATTTTCCTCGTATTGTGAAATATGCTGAAAACACTAAAAAATGCATGAAAAATGGGCTTTGGTGGATTTTAAATAATATATATTTTACTTCCCAGACCCTTTTGGGTCTGAGCTTCATCGCAATCACACTCCCCTAAGGCTCCCTTCGTATTTTCGTTATATAACGAAAATACATGAAATACATTAAAAATGGCCAATCCGCAAACTTCAAATACTATAAAACTTCATCTAGAATGCCATTGAGTCTGACTATCGGGTTTCTCATATGTATATGCAAAGGCCCCACCCCATGGTTTCTATCGATAGCGATCAAGCGATGTAACGTAGGCCGTCAATCTGCACGCATGATTGATGGTCCACGTTTAATCGCTGATCATAATCGCTCATTCTGCACAACCTACGCAGATACCTCCGCTGATGCGACCCGCTGATAGAGATCATCAACGATCATTGATCAGCGGTATCTTGTGTCAATTGCCATTACCCGCCTGTGCTGATTAGATCCATTGATGTGATTTGCCGCTTAGATCTGGGTCATTGATCAGTCAGATCTAACGGCTACTATTCATTCTTGAGTTTTAAGCTTGTGATAATGGTTTTTGACTGTTTTAATGTGTTTTTTGCCTCCCGATAGTGCATTTCTTCCCTTGCTAGGGCTCCCCTCCCTCGCTTGTTTCAATCTTTGGATGATCTTAAGCACTTTTGAAGACTTAGGGAGTCCTTTGGAGCATATTTGGATCCATTTGTACAATTTTAAACAAATTTTTGAGACTTTGGGAGTGTTTTGGATCCATTTTTGGGCCAAACTCCAACAAAGATAACATATACTATTTCAAAAACTATTCTTCAATATATTATAAGCATTGATTCGTTGTTTTTGATAAGTTTTATGTCTTCATATTTAATTCATTTGTTATCTTTTTAATTGGTTCCATTTTAGACATTATTTTTTAATGTATTATGAACATTTATTCTTTACTTTTAAAAGTTTTATCTATTTGTTTTCATATCCAATTCAATTATTACTTAAAAAGTATATGCAAAAGTTTAACATCATCATCATCATCATTGTCATCATTATTATTATAAGAGGAATCGACAACAACTAGGTATCTCATACTAACTTGACTTGAGGTTGATTCTGGCCACTATCATTATACCTTTTTAGGCATATGACATGTCCTCTTCTCCATAGACATAATTACTTGTGAAAATTTTAAAATTTGAATCTCTTAATTTATACAATACTCTATACATATTAATCACCAACTGAACTTCATTTGAGAAACATACTAATTATTATTGATTAAGTATATAAATAACTATCTTAATATATTTTTCATTAAAGTTTTAAACATTTTTATCCCATTTTATATTAAAATTAATAAATATAATCTATAATTCAAAATCAATTTTTATTTTAAAATTTTTATTTTCTAATATTATTAAAATATACTAATTAAACTTCACTTTCACTAAACATTACCTACAAAATTGATCAAATATATTAATTAAACTAAACTTTCACTAAACATTACATACATTAATTGATATACCATATCAAATAAACTAAACTTCCACTCAACACTACCTACATTAATTGATATACAAATAAACTTTTTATTATAATAGTATTTTTTTTATAATTATAACAATCTGGAATTAAAACAATAATCAACATATTTAACTAAATTTAAAAGTGTTTTTATCCCGTTGGAATCCTATTCCAGCCCATGCTGAACGAACTGATATAAAATAAAGCAATGCCACTCGGACCAAACTATTTATTCAAAATTAGATGTTATATTCTAACGTACAAAAAATATTTCTCTTCATCTATATAGGGTAATGCTAAATAATTTTTTTCTTTAATTTTTCTAATTTATAAGATTCACTCGTGAGTTTTTAGTGTTGAATTCATTTATACATTAAAAAATGAAAATGTCTATTTACACTTATATATACATTTAGAAGTGAAAATTAGTAATTGAGATATCGTTGATTCGACTTAAGCCTACTCGAATTATGTCACTCTCAATATGCTACCTCTAGTACGAAACAATGGACATGAGACCTCAAACTCACATTAATTTATATCTTACCAAGTGAATTCCTAAGGGAAATGATTTTAATTTTATATTAGTTATTTTGATTATATGCTAGTTAATTAATAATAAGTTAACAATTTTAGACATTTTATTATTATTTGATATTCTGGATAATAATAATAATTTGATCATACTAATTTCTGTAATTTTTTATATTAACACAAAATTTAACTAATTTTTAATAGAATTAGAATATTCTATAGGTAGTTTTAGTTTTTTGATAACCAACCTAAATCCATTCTACCAGCAAGCCTCTTTTTTTGAGTGAAAAACTTGAGGAAATGATTGCACCTTCAAAGATTTGATCCCTCTCGGTCCTTGATAAATCTAGGGTTAAGATGGATCTAGACTATTTTACATAATAACTAATTATATAAAAGTAAAGCATAAATTTTCAGACATAAAAACTATAAGTACCTTTACTAATAATAGCCACCTGTAAGATTAACAACCCAAGGCTCTAATTACTAAATCACTTTGAGAAATTTTTGTGTCTATATATAGCTCTCACACAAAAAGGCTCAAATTAGCGCAATAAATTGACAATTGGTTAATTTTAGGTGTGGACGTTTCATTTGAATTTTGTGTCATTAAATAGACTACATTACAGAATAATATCATGGGAAAATACCATAGGTTGTGAAGGTGAGTCAAAATGTTTACATAATGGTAAATTGAATATTTAGTTTAATTAGATAATTTATTTATTTTTTATTTTATTGGCTAGATTAGAGAAGAATACCATGAAAAAAAACATGGGTTGTCAAAACAATGAGTCAAAATATTTCATAAGGAAAAAAAGACTATTTTATTTTAGTTAAATAATTTTGTTTTTATATTATTGTTTCTTGTTTTATTATTTTATTTTTATGTAATTATACGGAGTAAAAATGTGTTTTTCAATAATAATAATAATAATTAATTTTTAATTTTATCTTGTTGACTAAATTTTAATTTTTATTTGTTAATATGTAATTTGAGTGAGTCAAAATGTTAAAAACTACATCTCTCCCATATTAGTTCTATTTTAATTAGGGCCAACATTAGCATTAGATTAAACTTGTTAAATGTTGAATGACAAAAATTTATACTTAACATCTACCCCATACTAGGTTGTAGAGCACCAAGAATGATGATGATGATGTCATCAATGATTAATTAGTCTCTTAGACTTGAAGGTAGTATATTACTTGATTTAAAAAAAAAAAAAAAAAATTGCTAGAGAACCATTAAAAAGCATGGAATGATAGATTTTGTTACTTAAAAAGTTTGAAAGATGGGTAGTCTGAGAAATAGTTTGAAACTAAGAGCTAATTTTGGTATACAATAACTAAACAAGATAGTCCAAGTTTCATCTTCAACTCTCTCAGTGTCACAATGATGTTAGACTCTCATTGTCAATTTCTTTATGGAGCTCACTAGAGTTTGTTCTTACTTTAAGAATGATTATTATTCTCGCCACTTGTTAAGGAAAATGAATTATTTTGATTTTCTATATTAGGGTTTAACACCTCTTTGAAATATCTTAATTTTCTCTTTCCCCAAACTAGTAATCACATTAGACTTTTTCCTTAAATGATGTTAGACTCTCATTGTCAATTTCTTTATGGAGCTCACTAGAGTTTGTTCTTACTTTAAGAATGCTTATTATTCTCGCCACTTGTTAAGGAAAATGAATTATTTTGATTTTCTATATTAGGGTTTAACACCTCTTTGAAATATCTTAATTTTCTCTTTCCCCAAACTAGTAATCACATTAGACTTTTTCCTTAAATTTTGATTTAATGACAACTTTAATATTATCTTTATTTTAATATATAATTCTTCCTTTATTCCCTAATGGTTTAACCAAATGATGGACATCCTTTTACCAATGTTACTTGAGATAAAGGTGGAATTTGCTTTTGAGCCTTATCGAGAGGTTAAAGCAATTTTAGATAACTTCTTGAATTCTATGTTTCTTGGCTTGTTCTTATAAGTAAAAAGCTTGATAGTGTGAATTTTGTTTAATGGGGAGATTATAAATTGTAAAATTCATTTTGGATCTTTTATCTTTGTAGGGGATTCTCCAGAGGTAATGCACTTCAAAGCTTAACATCCATGTAAAATAATAGGAGTAACAAGAGTCTCAAAAATGAGGGTTGTTTGTTTTATCTTTGTAGGGGATTCTCTAGAGATAATGCAATCTGAAACTTAACATCCATGTAAAATAATAGGAGTAGAAAGAATCTCAAAGATGAGGGTTGTTTTTTTTCATACATTTACAATTATTTTCAATTTCATAATAATACAATTATTTTCAATCTCATAATAATTTGTCCACCCTCCACTTATCACTTTCTCAATCATATTATTCCAATTCATCTTGTGATGAAATATCAATTCTATTTTATATTTGTATGATGCAAACGTATCATAGGTGGTTTAATTATTGTAACTTGTTGTTTTGTCAATGTTAACATTGATACCCATACTAAGGTATAAGTCATGGAGGATTTTTAGATGCCTTCCAAGTTCATAGGATTCCCTCAAAACTAAATATTGTAATAATCATGGAGAAGACGGATGATGAATGTACTAGTGATAGTTGGGCCAACACAACATTCTTACGTAAAAAATAATAGGGGACATTAAAATTAACTTCTTGCACTAGCCGTTAGTGTTCCTAACTTTGGAAATAATATTCTCCTACAACCTTGTCAAAGCAACCCTCAGCTCAAAAGGAAAATCTATGTCTTCCATCCTATTCCAATGTTTTGTCATGTGTATTGTATGAAGTTCTTTCTAATTTAGTGAAATAAGAAAGGATATGAGTTTTATTATTGATGTAATAATTGGAGATGTTCATAGGAGTAACAAGGTAGTGCATACTTGAAAATTTAGTGGAAAATATACCAAAAATCTAGAAACATAAAAAAAACTTAAGTTATAGCCATCTACTAAATATTGTTAGGCATGACTATTTTGGAGTAGGGATTTCAAGATTTCAATTTCAATTTTGATAATTATCAAGTGGATGGAAATGGTTTAACTTCCTCATAATATTATGACATGCATTTCCCCCTCCTTTAGTTTCCAATCTATAACAAAACATTGATGAGTCTACAAGACATTTATGAATTCTAGGACAACATTCGTAACGTTCATATCCTCATGTTTATAATCATCGAGCTGTTTCAATATAGGTAATTACTTTTGTTTATTTCCCCTCAAAATGGTCCAGGGACGAAGAAACTCAAAAAATCCCAGAAATGCCTCGTGATCGGTGTCCATGACTTCCCTAAGGCCATGGACCCTGCCAATTTCGTTTCCTATTGGAGCAACCTACACCTCTATTCACATGACCCCTCTCACAGAACATGGATTGCTTCCCAAGAGAGTCGGCTAGAAAGAGCTCCATCCCCCCAAAAAATGACACATAATGCTAGAAAAGACCACAACTTAGAAATCAAACCAACTAGCTCAAGGCCCACCACTCCTAAGATGCCCCCTGCCCACCTCATCCAAAAATAGGTGACAGGGGCTTTACATCATATGTCAATGACTGATTCAAGGTAGGTCCAAAGCTTCATGTCATGGAATTATCCCATGCCACCTCCTCTAACCTCCACAACAGATTCCTCACCACCACCATTCATCCAAGTGCTACCTGCCAAAACCTTGTCCTAGGCCCAACCTTTGAACGTAGTGCCATCACCACTACCTCAATTAAAATTGAAGAAAAATAGTAAAAGGGAATGTTCTTGTAGATTTAGCTTGATGCCGGTGGGAGAGCCCCAACACTTAGAGTGTGCATGAACCACCAAGCTTCCAAGGCCATCACACAATTGTCAACTTGTGAAGCGTGTATAAGAAACTCACTTGCAGGTTTCTATGAAAGGATCTCAAATATGGAACGCCAAGGTTGGAAGCTCTCTCCCTTTGCAAATCTAGAGAACGTAACCAATTTCCCCCAAAAACATATACTTGCTATTGCTTACCAATCTCTCCACCATGAATACTTTGTCAATACAATTAGTTCTCATTCTAAGCCATCCCATACCAGACTATAGAACCTTCCACTAGCTAATAGAATCACCACAACAAAGGGACACTAGGCTATCCATCAAAACTAAAGCCACCATTAAATAAACCAATGAGTTCACACTCCATGCATATGCCTTCACACACTTCTGCATGTGAGGTAGGTTCCACAACAACAACATGTTAAATGCCATCAAGCCCATATGCATGGTTGTTTTCCACTATTGCCCCTATAGTTCTTAGTTCACTTTCCCCTATCAGGGTTTCCTTATCGAATGACAGAATTTGCTCAACCTCCTCCAACCCATTAACTTGGGTTTTTAATGGCCAGGATGTAGAGTAGTCCAAATCCGGTTCATTACTACCCCAACTAGCCTGATGCTATGTTTCTTTTTAACCTGTATGATAAGAGTGAAAAGTGACTACTACAAGAGTTGGAAGTTAACAAAATACAGACACGAGGCATCAAGAGTTATATGAAAAAACTATTGCATACTTTCGACATTGAGGCCCTACTACTAATAGTTCTTATAGCTTAAAAAAACACCAATGGGACTCCACTTATTTGTATCATAGTAAATCTTGTCTCCCTTACTAATATCAAGCCTCATTATAAAGACATAAACTCATACACATTAATGGTATTTTACCTACAAGAGCCCATGTAAATTCTGAATACCTCCCCTCTATCATTTTTAAAAATTCCTTCAAGTCCAATAGGGCCTAGGTTTCCCTTGGAGGCCTAATCAAAGTTTATCTTGAGGAATACACTGAGGGGTATAGAGAACTGAGATAAAGATGATATATTGTTCATTTGCTTGGTCACCCTTGATGTACCTACCGTACTTTATGAATTCCCAAGATCCTTTAGTATGTGCCCCACTAATAGGTTTGTCTCCCATGGTTTTACTCAGATGGTCTCCTTCAAATTCCTGATAGTAGTCATAAAAAAATCCATAAAGGCTTTTTGGTCTTTAAATAAGTTTCTATTACTTTTTCCCAGACATTCGAAAGGAGGAGTCCCAACGCAAGGTTCCATGCCCTATTCACCACAAGGTTCTTGAGCAAAGACGTTCACCATTCCTTTAGCATATCCTTGAGACTCTTAGGCAATCTATGTAAGTGGACAAATAGATGAGAACCCTATTCCATAGTGATTTTTTGAACCCACACATATTAAAAATATGTTCAATGGAATCCTCTTGTCTCCTACACAGGGGATAAAGCAAGGTCCCATGAAATCCATTTTGCATCAAGTGGTCCCATGTTAACAACTTATATCTCCCTACTAGCCATATAAAATGTGCCACCATTGGCCATAACTTACTTGTCGAAGTTATTATCCAGAAAGGACTAAGGTCATCATTAGACTACCCTAGCTAGATATGTGATATGATTCTTTCATTTTGAACTTTCATTTAGGTCTATAACCCCAACTTAGCTTATCAGAGTCATGTGTAACTTGAATTTTCCTCTCTCGTAGACATGTTTCCATGACGGGTCAGGCTTGTGGAGATGGATCTTCTTGTAAGTGATCTTTTGATCTTCCGTCATGCCATACGAAGCTCTGGATACTATTTTACCATAATTATACCATTGATTTTGATCCTTATATAGAGGAATACAATCTTAATAGGTGGAGGTCTTCCCTATGATTCAACTAGGATAATTGCTTCCATAGTTCACTCTAAAATTACACTGTGTGTCCATTTAATAATTCCAAAAGCTTATGATTATAAATGAGACATTTTTCTCCTAAAATAGGTTCCAAAAACAAGATCCAGTAGGGAAGGTTTGGCTTCTAAGCTTGTGCACCTGTCATTGGTTAGAGCAATACTTTTGGTCCAAAATTTGCTTCAATAACTCTAATCTTCATTGAAGAAACAACCACAAGTGCTTGGTTCCTATGGCTCTATTGATAATTTAGGGATCACTTAGACCTAACCATCATTCTTTATTTGGGAGAAACACCTTATCCCAGATGACCAAAACCCATTTTTTCTGACTCTTCGCATATTGTTGAAGAAATTACCTAAAACTAGCAACAATCTCTTTAAATAAAACCTTAGGTGATGGAAGAGCCAAAAGTGAATATAGTGGTAGGCCTTGTGGAACCGACTTCAACAAAGTAGTTATCCCATCTATATTTAGACATTGGAAAGAGAAATTGTTGAATCGTTTGTTAATTCTATCCACGATCTCAGTCCAATGAGTGAATCTCATATATCTATAGAAGAAAGTGATACTCAAGTAACAGGTTAGAAAGTATCCAACTTAAAATCCTAGTGATTGTGCCAAATGAATTTGAGCTTGACACTAAGTATTAAAGAAGAAAATATCATATTTTACCCCATGGATATGAGTACCTGATACCTCCTAGAAATCAGAGAGGATATGGTCAAGACATCAGTCCTCTTTATTTTCTGGTTCACCAAACATCATAACACCAAACACAAACTATTAATCCTAGATACGTAGATCACAAACAATGAATCAAATGCCTTTACACATCCCTTTTTCAACTGCCATTTTGATGTTTCACCCAAGCCCTTAAGTAGCCATGTTGAAAAAAAATGGGGATAAAGAAGCACCTTTTCTAAGTCCCTAAGATGCCTAGAAGGTGTTCATAGGGGATCCGTTGAGCAATATGGAAAATAAATGTTTGGCAATGAGTGATTTAATCCAGTGAATCCACAAGGAATAGAATAAAAAATCTTCTAGTACTTTAAGAAAATATTTTGAGTTCAAAATATCGTATGCTTTTGATAACTCACAATTTGTTACCATGCCTAGCATTTTGGATTATCTAAGAGAGTGAGTTACCTCATGAGTTGTAACTATGCCATCAAGGAGCTACTACACTTCCATGAATCCTATTTCTTCTAGAGCAATGATCGAATTCAACATAGGTTTAATATTTTTTACTATGACTAATGAGATGATCTTATATATCACATTATAGAGATAAATTGGTTGGAGACTATTTGGATTACTAACATTTCCGTTCTTGGGGATGAGAATTGAGAATGTTTCATTTAATCTTGACCAAACCTATTGTAGCTTTCTGGATTCCTCTACCATTGCATGGACTTCCTCATCGATAAAGGACCAACATGATTTGATGAATTATATCATGAAGTCATATGGTCTCGATTATTTTTTGCTTGGAATTTCCTTAACTGCTTCTTCAACCTCTAAAAATAAGACCTCCCTCATCAGGGCTAAGTATGTATCCTCACTTATCAATTTAGGAATATGGTTGCTGATGCACGCGATTGTTTCATCGCCCTTTAGATCCATTTCCATCAATAGGTCTTGAGAGTAAAATACCTACTTATTCTTAATTTCGTCATGTTGAATAAGTTTGTTCCCATCCGTTGAATTAGTAGAGAAAATTTGGTTGGCATGTATGATCTGAAAATGATATCTTAGACTAATATTAAGATATTACAGACTATGTGCATGGCTTTGCCTGTATTACTTAGTGCAACGGATCTATAAGAATGCGAATAATATAGGCAATGAGTAGTTAGGGAAGCATAATAGACAAACACACATAACACAGCAAGTTTAATATGGAGTTCATCCAAAACTCTTGGGCTACGACCCCTGGTCTAGCCTTAAGTGGTGACCTCTCTATTATGTCCTCAAGAGCAGAGTTTTACAAAGGTGAGCTCAAGTTGAGTCTGAAAACAACAAATACAAAACAACAGGAGTTTACTTGAATCCCTCAAGTCTCTTTAAGTACACAAACTCTCCCTCTTGCTCTCTGTCTTTGTTTTCTCTCTGTCTCAGCATTGCTTACCTTTGTCTCTATCATTTTGTTGTTTTTAAGCCAATCGGCACTGGTCTGCCATTTTCCCCTTTCGGGCTCTCTGGCTTTCGGCCTCTACCTGTTCAAATCCCCTCTGAGTGTTAACCAATCATGGTATAACATCTTCAGGTATGGTAGCCACCTGTTTTCTAACGGAAGGGACCATTGGCGCGTTTGAAACCCCAAAAATAGTTGTTCTCTGTTTACATAGAGAAATACACAGAAACACAGGAAAATCCAACCAAACACAGTCTATCGAACCTAAAATATTATTAATTCCACCCTATAATCTCATCAGATCCACCTTTGTTTGCTATTGCAAATCCATCATTGATCTATATGATTGTTGATCCAATGGTTTCTATTGATTTCGAGTGGCTTATGTGCATGGAGATTACCCACCCGGAAAGGGTGGTTTTCTCTCTCCCGCACCTAGCCACGTGTTGGCCAGTGTATGGGCTCGGGTGGAGCCTGTCTAATAGAGCTTACCATCTAAGGCCCGCTTGTTATCGAACTAAAAATATCTATTGCTGGATGTATAAACCCTTTCACGTCTGTTTTATTGCCCAATTCACATTTCCTTTGTTTTTCATTTATTTAACGAAAACACGAATTTACATTGAAAAACCCCTTTTTACAGAACTCAAAATATATTAAATTCCATTCATAACCCTTTCGGGTCTGGCTATCCCAAGTTGCAAGTATATTGGGCTAGTTCCTTTGTACTTCTCTGATGCGATAATGCGATGCGATATATCACAATCACATATCGCATAGTCCTCGGGTCGTTGGTAAGCACTCCTTTGCATTCTGGCCATGCAATATCGCGAGTTAACTTGGGTCGTTGATCTACACGCTTGATCGATGGTCCTTGTTGACTCGCATTGATTGCTATCATAACTGCCATATGGCCACCTCCAATAACCTTCGCTTTCCACCACCGATTTCAATATGTCGATGAAATCTAGAATGTTGATGGGCCAGATCCGACGACTCTCATGAAAGGTTGTTTAAGCCCTCGATAGCTCTGTTTTTCACTATTTCTTCATGTTTTCACTCCCGATAGTGTTTCCCCCATTTTTAAAAGTTCATTCTTTACGACTGTTTTTTATTTTTTAAGACTTAGAGGGTTTCTAAGATCCATTTTGGATCACGCCTTCCCACTGGAAAAGATTTTGGACCAACAAAATTTGGTTTTTAAGCATCAATCAAGTGAGGATACATCTTCCTCATTTTTCCAATCTCTATCCATCTTGCACTGGTTGATTTTGAACCTTTGGGTCCAATTATGATGTACTCAACATCCCCTCTACATGTATTTCTCACCTTCCTACCCAGAATCGTGTCTTCCTGCAACTCATTGAGATATTCAGGCAATAGATCATCAGTAGAAGGCAACTAACCTTGCTCTTCAGGATCTTCAATCAATAAAGGTTAAAATAGTCTCAAGTCTTCTACATTAACTACTGAATAGATGTGCATGTAAGCTGGCAAATCAAGGCGAAAAGCGTTTTCACCAATTTTCCCAAGTATCTTGAAAGGCCCATACCTTACTAGCTTCAGCTTCTTACCTTCACCTTGCATTCTGTCTTTGTTGATGTATAGCTAGACTTGACCACCAACTTGGAAGCTATTCTCAAATCGATGCTTGTCATGCCTTGCCATGTACTTGGCCTGGCTTCTTTCCAGCTGTTCCTATACTGCCTGGTGAATTTCTTGGATCTATTCTATGAACCTAGTTGCTTTGTCCACATCATTGTGTCCATTAACTGTTATGTCTCTACTAAAGACAAACTCCGAGGGAGAGTTTGGTGTAAAACAAAAACAAGTCTCAAAAGGATATCTCTATGTAGAAGAGTGTTTGGCATGGTTGTAAGCATGTTGTACATAACACAAATGTTCATCCCGAAGCTTGGGATGCTTGTTGCAATAGCCCTTGAGCAACTAGATCATTGTTCTATTGACCACCTCTATTTGAACATCTGTTTGTGGATGTAATGTTGTGCTCTTCTTCAATCTAGTGTCCATCAATTCCTAGAGACTTGACAAAAAGTTCCCAACAAATCGGGAATCTCAATTAGATACGATGGAAGTGGATAACCCAAAATGAACCCATACATGTTGAAAGAACAACTTCGTTGTTTGTTCAGCTGTATTATACTTGTTAAAAGGTATTAAAATACACATTTTGCTGAACCTGTCCACAATAACATATAAATAATCATGACCTTTTCTAGATTTTGGCAATCCCCCAACAAAGTCCATGGAAACACTTTCCCAAGCACAAGAAGGAACTAGAAGTGGAGTGTGCAAGCCTAATTTTCTATTACTAGGCTTGCTTGTAGCACACATGGTACACCCTTTAATATATCTAGAAATTGTTTCATGCATTCTTGGCCAATAGCAGAACTTTGCAGTTGTGCAACTGTTTTACTTACACCAAAATGACTTGATATTAGAGAAGTATGTGCTTCTCAGATTATGTTAACTATTTCAGTTTTAGTAATGCATAACTTTCCCACATGATATAAGATTTGGTCCTTAACATGATAATCCAATTCTTCTCCTTGTTTTCCCTGACTTAAAGTTTCATATACATCTTTAAAATCTACATCTTGAGCATATTGTTCAATGTAGCTTTCATGCAATACTGAGTTACGCTTAAGTACAGTAGATGCATTTATGATTCTTCTTGATAGCATATTTGCAACCTTATTGTGTATGCCTTTCTTATATCTGATGACAAGATGAAACTGCTATAGAAAACTCATCCACCTATAGTGTCTTGATTGCTGCAATTTAGTTTGTGAGTGAAAATATTGAAGTGGTTGATGATCTGTATGTATGACTATTTCTTTGCCCATTAGGTAATGTTTCCACTTTTTCACACTCTATACTAATGCATACAATTCTTTATCATATGTCAGATAATTAACTATTGCAGAAGTAAATGTCTTAGAATGATAGCATATGGGTTTACCGTGTTGCATCAAGACTGCTCCCATGGTATAGTCACTGGCATCCGTTTCAATCTCAAATGGTCGTTGAAGATCTGACAATGCTAGTACTGGTGTTGTACTAATTTGTTCTTTTAAGGTGTCGAAGGCTTTCTGTTGTTTTCCTCCCCACTAAAGCACCTTGTTCAATCCTGTTAAAGCATGTAAGGGAGTTGTAATCAAGGAAAAGTTAACAATAAAATTTCTCCAATATTATGCTACTCCTAGGAAACTCCTAACATTTGTAGCAGATTTGGGTTTAGGCCAGTTCACAATGACTTCAACCTTAGAGGGATCTATCTTCAATTCACCATTGCCTACAATATGACCCAAATAATTTAAAGTTGTTTTGTCAAATTCACATTTTGATAACTTCACATAGAGATTTTCTCTTTTAAAAACATCTAAGGTCTGCTTTACATGCTTCAAATGTGCTTCCCATATTTGACTAAAAACAAGAATGTCATCTAAATATACAATTACAATATCATCAATAAAATGTCGGAGTACATCATTCATAACGCTCATGAAAGTGGTAGGAGCATTATTTAAGCCAAAAGGCATAACTAGCCATTCAAACATCCCTTGCTTTGTTTTGAAAGCAGTCTTCCATGCATATTGTTCTACAACTCTGACCTGATGATAGCCACTACGCAATTCTAACTTGGAAAAATAAACTACTTCTTTCAGTTGATCTAATAGATCATCAATGTGAGGAAAAGGATAATGATTCCTGATTGTTATTTTATTCAGTGCTCTGTAATCAATGCACATCCTCCACAAACCATCTTTCTTTCTCACTAGCATGATTGGAGATCTGCATGGTGATGTGCTTGGTCTTATGAACCCTTTATTGAGCAGCGCTTGTATGTGTTTTCTGATCTCTGCATTCTCTAAAGTGGATAACATGTACATTCCGATGTTAGGAAATGGAGAATCTTGTTGTAAATGAATATCATGTACTATTTCCTTTTTGGGTGGCAAACCTTTAGGTTCTTGAAATAGGATATCGTATTCTAAAACAACTTTAACTAAATCAGCTTTTTGGTTAGCATCACAACCTTCAAATACATTTGTTTTATTAGGGTTTGTTTCCTTTACAACCATTAGTAAAAACTTCTTGCATGAATTTACAATTCTTTTCATCTACCCTAAGTTTATGAGAGAATAGTTATTTTTGAGTTTCTGAGCTCTTTCAATATATTCTATTCCATCTTTAGTGAGTTGATACTTATTTTCAACCTTATAGAAAATGGCTTCTCTATCATACAAGTAAGGACTTCCTAAAACAATACCACATATATCCAAGGGAACTATATCTAACTGAACCTCGTCTATAAATGTTGACCCAATATATAACCTAAGTTTACATTGTCTTGTCACTTGTAGCTTAGCTTTATCACGTACCCAACCTAATGGATATGGCTTCTTGTGAGGTGTGGTTAGTAATCCCAACTTCTTTATAATTTCTTCAGAAATCAAGTTTACTTGTGAACCATTATCAAATAAAGTATCAACCTTTTGGTGCTTGGAAATAACTCTAATATAAAAAAGCTCATGCCTTTTCCTCTCATTATCTTCATTATCAATAGATTATGCAGAATTATTTGTAGATGCTTTAGATTTTTTACCTTTTATACCTGTGGCTGTCGCTGTTGTTTCATGATCTGAGTCTGACCCCAAGTCTTTCTAAATATCAATATCATTATTCTTCTTCTTACCACTGAACTACTTAGGTTTCAGCTCCGGATGCAAATACCAGCATTGTTCATCATCATGTCCATCCTTCTTGCAGTGAGTGCATGAAGATTTGTCTTTCTGTACAATGTTTGCCTTCCTCTCCTTCCATTTCTACTTCTTCTTTTCCTTGTTCTTTCTTTCAGAGGGTTTTGATGATCCCCCAATCTTTGGGTTCACATTCTTACCTCTAGCCTCTAGATGTGTATCCTGAACTAATATATCATCTAGGCTAGTGGGGTTAAATATGAGAATGGTGTGCCTCAAATAGCTATGCAGACCACCTATATACTTTAGCAAAGTTTCAGGTGAGTCTAAAGAAATTCCTAGAGTTAAAGCTCTTTTTCTAAATTCCTGGGTATAGCTTTGTACACTTTGCCCCTTTAATTGGTGAACAGTTTGCCAACTAATCACTACTTGCTGCATATAAGCTAGTGGATAGAATTGCTTTTTAATGGTAGAAACAAATTCATTCCACGTAGAAAGAATTTTACCATGCTTTTTCAAATCAACTTGTGTCTTGCTTTCCCACTGCACTAAGGCAGTTCCTCCAAGGTGAAAGCTAGCTAGTTGAATCTTTCCCCTCTCTGAATCCATGTTCTGCACCTTGCAATATACATCAATATATCTAATCCAGTTATCTAGCTTTTTTTCATTAAGTTCTCCATCATAGATTGGAAAATCAAATTTCACGTCTAATTTAATGATAGATGATTTCTTCTTTTTCTTTTTAGGGCTAGGAGATGAGGATGATGGAGATGATGGTGGAGGAGATGATGGAGGAAGCCTTTCCCCTTTCCCTTTTCCCTCTGGGGCATGTAGAGAAGGTTCCTCTGCTCCTTTGTCTTGTTTGGGGGTTGAAGTACTTTCACCACGAGCTTTCTTAAATTCTCAATACATCTCTTCCACCATGGCTCTCATGGTAATGAAATTGTCCATGAACTGAGATTCTAACTCAAATGGGGTTTTTTCTACCATTCTCCTCCTAGGATAGACTCTTCCAATTTCTGGATTAGCCTCAACAAGTTCTCCTTCTCCTAGTTTGAGCTTTGACCTAGTTAGCATTCAACAATCTAGCACAAGCTTGTATAACCTTACAAACCTAAAGCTCTGATACCACTTGATCTGAAAATGAGATCTTAGACTAATATTAAGGTATTATAGACTCATGTGCATGGATTTGCCTATATTACTTAGTGCAATGGATCGAAAAGATTATGAATAATATAGAAAATGAGCGGTTAGGGAAACATAATAGACAAAGACACATAACACAACAAGTTTAATATGAAGTTCAGCCAAAACTCTTGAGCTACATCGCCTGGTCCAGCCTTGAGTGGCGATCTCTCTATTATGTCTTAAAGAGCACAATTTTAGAAAAGTGAGCTTAAGTTGAGTCTCAACGCAACAGATACAAAGCAGCAGGATTTTACTTGAATTCATCAAGTCTCTCTGAGTACACAGACTCTCCCTCTCGCTCTTTGTCTCTGTTTTCTCTCTATCTTAGCATTGCTTGCCTCTGTCTCTGTCATTCTGTGGCTTTTAAGCCAATCGATACTGGTCTATTCATTTTCCCCTTTCAAGCTCTAGCTTCTGGTCTTTATCCATTCAAATCCTCTTTGAGCATTAACCAATCATGGTATAACGTCTTCAGGTATGGTGGCCACTTGTTTTGTAATGGAAGGGACCATCGGCACCTTTAAAATCCCCAAAATAGTCATCCTCTATTTACATAGAGAAATACATAGAAACATAGGAAAATCCAACCAAACATAGTTTATCAGACCTAAAATATTATCAATTCCACCCTATAATCCCTTTGGATCCACCTTTGGTTTCTCTCACAAGTTCACTATTTACCTATTTGATCATTGATCCAACGGTCTCTATTGATTTCGAGTGGCTTATGCGCACGAAGATTACCCGCCCAAAAAGGGTGGTTTTCTCTCTTCGGGTCTTAGCCACATGTCAGCCAATGTATGGGCTCAGGCAGAGCCCATCCAATACATCTTATTGCCTAAGGTCTGCCCGAAAACCCCTTTTTATGGAACTCAAAAATATATTAAATTCCATTCATAACCCCGTCGGGTCTAGCTATTGCAAGTTGCAAGTATATTGGCCCCGCTCCTTTGTATTGCTCCAATGCGATAATGCAGTGTGATATATCGCAATCACATATTGCGTAGTCCTCGGGCCATTGGTAAGTGCTCTATTGCATTCTGCCGATGCGATATCACGAGTTAACCTGGCTCTTCGATCTGCACGCTTGATTGACGGTCCTTGTTGACTCACGCTGATCACTATCGAGACTGTCATATGGCCACCTCGGATAACCTCCCCTTGCCACCGCTAATTGCGATATGCTAATCAGATCTAGACCATTAATCGTCCAGATCTGACAGCTCTTGTGAAAAGTTGTTTAAGCCCCCGATAGCTCTGTTTTTCACTATTTCTTCACTTTTTTCACTCCTGGTAGTGTTTTCCGCCATTTTTAAAAGGTCATCCTTTGCGATTTTATTTTTTATTTTTGAAGACTTAGAGGGTTTCTAGGATCCATTTTGGATCAATGTATATGCTTAGTCATGTATTTATGAAAGAATTTGATATTTTTATCCCCCACCTGCAACCATTGAATTCTAGATTTCTACCTCTAGAGTAGTTCCTCTTGCTTATGCATTTTCTCTAGTTCTTGGATATTTTAGCCTTGTTCCTCAACTAGTGCCTTTGATTGTACTTTTTTATTGATTTCTTGTTCTATCTCCTTGATACGAGATTCTAACCTGTGCTTGTCAACCAAAATATTACCAAAAACTACCTTGTTGTATTGCTTGATCTTGAATTTAAGGTCTTTTGACTTAAGTTGAAAGGTCTCCATCAAAGTTCTACCCTGGACTTCATTGTTCCACCACAATTCTTTCACTAAGGGAAATAAATCATTCTTTTGGAGCTAAAACCTTTCGAACCTGAATGACCTATTTCTAGCGGCCATATTATGTTGAATCTCCAATCTAATGGGCCAATGACCTAAGCATAGAAATAGAAAAATAATTTCTTCTTCAAATACATTTGTTTCTAATAACTTATTTGAGAAAAAATATCGTTCTAAAAGGTATGCCACTTAGTTCCTTCCTCCATGATGATTATTCTAGGTGAAGGTGTTTGTGACCCTTAACTCCTAAACAGTGTCTAGACATAATTGAAAGTATGGATCCCAACATCTAACTCCTTCCCTCTTCTCCTTTAGGTGTTTTATTAGATTGAACTCCCCCCTAGGACCCAACATGCATCTCGGTGAATGTTTCTCAAACTACGCATGTTGGACAAAAAGTCATTTTTCTCCCCTGGGATTGAGGGGTCATAGATGGTTAAGAGACAAACCATCTCCTGCAATCCAATACATCATATATTTAATGAAAAAATATTAGGATATGTGATCCAATCATAGAATTTTATTTCTCTTGCATCCCATTCCACTACCAACACTACAACACTGCCTTTGGCATCTATGGAAATGAGATTGCATCCTCTCGAACATGTCCACACTATTTCTTCAAGCTTTACTCATGATACCTTTGTTTTTTGCAACAATACTATCTTTGGTTTCTCTTTTAAAATTCTATTCTTTAGGACATAGCTTAATTTAACCTTACTGCTAAGACCACATGTATCCCATGTGATCACTTTCATTAAGGTTCTTGAGCAATGTGGTGGAAATACCATGTAATCTCATTAATCTGCCATGAATTTATAAAAAATTCCTGAACAATTGTTATTACCACTTGGGTGGTTTTTCGACCTTTATGGCTTCGCTCTCTTAGTGCATGGTCCTTACTTCTACTAGTGTGTGAGGTATCCTCCCTTGGGACTATGATTCCTTTATGTTCCCCTTCTGATTACAAGTAGGCCTGCTTCCATTATATATACAAGGGAAATATATGTTAGAGTTTCTCTATGGGGATGTTTGTAGCCTCCACCTTTTCGTATATTTTCATGAACTTGACCATTATTTTCTCATCTCAGTTGAAAATTTCCTATCGATATGTTGCATTGATGATCTTGCTAGTGTTAGTGAGTAGATGCTTGAGATATGGTGAATCAAAATATTTCTTTAGGGTTTTTCACTTAGGGTTTCTTTTATCCCTTAGAATGATTTCATTCCCCTCGACATCCATTATTTGGTTTGTGTGCCTGGCCATTCATATCTCTTCCTATGTTATGCCTTCTAGCTAGGAATGTACTTGAAATTGGTTCTGGCCTAGGGTGCCTTTCTCCGACGCATTTCTCTTTGGATTCAACTTAGGCATCTGGAAGCATTGGTTGTGGCTTATTCAATTAACTACCTCTTGAAACCCGTTGTCAATTTGGGTGTTAGGTTATGCCTAGTTTCACTGCAGAACCAGCGAGCAGTCCCAATACAGGTGCCCATACTCATGGTGTATTCTACATTTAAATGCGACATTCTTGTACTCTAATTGATGGGTCCAAATTGCATCATGGTATTCCATATCTATGGATTTAGGGAGTGGCTTTGAAATATTCATATATACACATATTCTAGCATATTGGGTTTGTCATATCCTCTTAGTGATCTTAGAAACCTTCACAATTTTTGCTATTGAACTCGCAATGCCTTACAAAATATGTGGCTCCTAGAAATATTCAGGAAGGGTGAAGAAACAACCACAAGCTAGGGCTACAAGAAAGTACTAATTTTTTGGATTGTAGCAATCCACCGAAAATTGCACAAATAATCTAGCAATGTTCATAATAAGGGATACTTTATAAAATAAGGGTTATTTTGAAACACTCTATCATGGTCTCTAGATCTACAATGATAATTGTGAAGAAACCCTTGTCCCTTAGCCAAAGTTCTATTGAGCCCGCCGGCCTCCATTTCATTTGTATCCATTTTACTATATCTCGCTCCTTTGGCCAAATTACCATGAACTTACAGATCAAGGAATCATCCTTCATAAATAGCCTTAATTTCTTGAGTCTATTATTGGGAGTTACATACTTGTGGCTTGATGTTGCCTTAGGGAGGCATTGCGCCTAATTAGGCCCAGAACGGGTTTCCCCTATTCCATTTCTTTCTAAGAAGAACATTTTGGCCCATATATGTGATTGTGCAACCCCATAACAAAATTGCGATAAGAGAGGATTGCGCCCTGACTTAGGATGTCTCCTATCAATATAAGTCATTAAAGAAGAAAAGCACCCAGATCTGAAAAAAATAAGATCTATGATTAAAAAAGCATAGTCCTTAAGCTTCACAGTATAAAAGGACATGGTTATACAATGGTAAAGCAGTTTATTGTAGTGTTTGTGCCTCCGGGAAAACAAGGCAGAAAGCTGGTAGTAAAGAAAAGGTAGAGAATTCGATGACATGGAGGAAAAGAACAAGGTAAACATGGATGAAAAGGGTTGAAGACTGAAATTCGAGTCTTATGTGCCAAACTATGTAGCAGTTAAATCTTACCCAGGTCTACCTAAGTTTAGTTTGTTGGAATTGTCAAGGTTATGCTTGGAGGAGGGGACCTGGGTTAGGGCCTATTGTTGAAGTTAGAGACATAATTTTTCTCATGGAAACTCATGAACATGATGGTTGCAAAACTCCTATGTTTTCCAGTTATTTGAAGTTAGTAGTTTGGAACAAGGTAGCAAAAATTGGCAAAGGGTATGGGGAAATACTAGTTTTAGTGAAAGAAAAATCTCATCACATTTAGTTAATTAAAGAATATGCAAATAAAAAGTATTTATTGTTCAAAATAGTAGAGGATGAGAATCACATAAGAATTGCAGCATCTTATTTTCCCCCTCGGGTCTCAAAAACTTACAAAATAAAGGGGCTAGATAGTAATGATCTGTATGGATTTGATGCAACATATTGTCATGTACTCTCAGCGGGGAGAAGCTCTTTTAGTGAGACATTTCAGTGCTATATTATCAAATCATTAAGCTAGGAGCTGATCACAATTATATTTGGCTTACTGAAGAGGAGAATCCCCAATGGGTGAGGTGTTTAGAAGATGACAAAGTTAGCAATCATTTTGGAGAGGAGTGCTTACATTATGTGGGGCTTTCAATTTAATTATTTGGAATGCCCTAGATAGATAGAAATTGTCCGAGAACTTCACTTGCAACACATACAATGGGGCAATTGTTGCTGATTATTTGATGTGTTCAGAAAGCTTGATAGAAAAGATGGATAGAGTTAAGATTGGAGAGCATATTTGGGCCTTAAAATTAAACCATAACCCAATTTATATAAATTTATCATGGTTAGAAGAAAGAATGAATTTTAGAAAAACCTAATGTTCTCAGTAATCACTATCAAGTGGCTAAATTCTCATAACATAAGAAAATTGTACTATCTTCAAGACAATGTTAGAGAGATCAATTCAATAGAAGAAAACCAGTTCCAAAACTTTCAACAGTCATGAATCAATAAATATAATCCAAAGTGCACTTGAGAAGTGAAAAGGGGAAAAAATAGGAAATCAGAATCAAGTTGCTTTCCTCTAAATGTTTGGTTTGATTAGTGCAAAATGGGAAGGAGAACCTTGAAAAGGGTAGGCAAGGATAAGATGAATGTAAAGTTATATAAGCATATACTAAAAAGGAAAAAGGATGAGTTCATGCAAACAAGGTGAGAAAAGTTAATCTATATAAGAAAGAATAACCCAAAGCTTTTTTGGCGGGAACTTCAACCAAGGAAGAAGAAAATAAAAAATAATATTACAACCCAACAATGGTTTGGATATAGAAAGAAACTATATGAGAAAGAATCAGAGGAGGAGCCTCCCTCTAGGATTAACACAACTACAAAGATCTTCACGTTACAGGAGGTGGAGATTGGAATTAAGAAGCTGAAAATAGGAAAGGCAAATGACTTCATTGAGATTCAAGTAGAGTATCTAAAATTGGGAATGAACACTCTTTCACTACACATCATGGAAATATTTAACAACACCATTCAACAAGGATTCCCAAGGGACATGACAACTAGCCTAGAAGAACCCCCTTTTAAAAGTGGAGACATTAATAATCCTTCTAATTATAGAACCATTATGATCAATCCCTTGTTTGCAAAGCCTTTCGGTAGCATGGTAGAAAATAGAATCAGTGAGTGGGTGAAAGTAAAAGAAAATAGGGCAAGAGGAAAAGTGCGGTTTAGGCCGAAGCATTCTATGACGAATCATGGTATCACGTTGAGCCACATTTTTGAAAATGTTTGGGGGGACAAAGAAAAAACATTTTGCTACTTTTTTTACTTCAAAAATGAATTTGGCATAGTCCCTAGAGTTATGTTATGGCATAGGATGGAAGACATTGAAATTTCCTTACATTACAGAGTCGTTGTCCATAGACTTTATGAAGAAGTGAATGTCAAAATTAGGACCTCGATAGACATTTCACAAAGATTTAGAAGTGACATTGGAGTCAAGCAAGGTTTCCCTCTATCTCCTTCTCTTTTTGGCTTATATATTGATAAACTTGAGGAGTGGATAAATCTGCAAAGTGGAGATGGTGTTCAGTTGAGGGAGTTTGTGATAAAGATTATTTTATATGCGGGTGACCTTGTACTAATTTCTAAATCGGCCCATGGATTGCAAATGCAGCTATATGCCCTTAAGCGTTTTTGTAGAGAAGTGGCGACGAAAGTCGACACTAGCAAGACCAAAATAATGATTTTCCCTAATAAAAGGAAGCAAAACCATCATACATTATTCTTTGAAGGCAACACTCTTTAAGAAGTAAATGGCTACAAGTACCTCGGGATTGATTTCAACAACAAACTTAATTGGGAGGACTGTAGAAAGAAGAGAATTTAGGAGGGTGGAAAGAAGTATATGCTCTACAAAATAGATGTAGAGAGGCAGAGTTATGTGATTGGAAAATGACTAAAATAATTTTTGGACTCCTAGTTTGTCCAGTGATGCTATATGGGTGTGAATTGTGGGCTAGCAACACCCCATCTCGAAATGGAAACAAATTGAGAAAATCCAAAAATGCTTGATCACGAGCAAGTTCAAAATAAAAAATTATGTATCTTATGGGATAATGTTGAGTGACTAAGGAGAAACTCCCATCAAAACAATTTTCATGGTTCGGCTCATAAGATATCTAAAAAGAATTGAGCAAATGGGAGTAGGTAGATGGCCTAATGTTATCTTCAATGGAGGCATGAGTGAAAGAAAGAAAACATGGATGAAACAAAACTATATATGTATGCAAAAATGGAATATCTACTTCAATGCATGTTCCACAAATAGCACGGAGCTAAAGGATTTTGTAATTGAGAAGTTTGGTAAACCGGTATGGGGAAAAGAGTTGAGTAGAAAGAATAAGTACAACATTGATTAATTCAACACTACGTGTGATTTACAACAAAAAGAGTTCATTGGAGCTAGCATTCCATTGAGGACAAAGTTTCTTATTGCTCAATCAAGAACCAACTCCATCAACTTTGGTGTGAAACATGGCGGTGGAAAATATCTAAAGAAACTTGAGAAGCATGGGTGTATACATTTTGAACTTTTGGGGCAGTGGAATTGGAAAAACATTTCATTTTGGAATGTGATGCATCCAAAAACATCACAAAAAGTTATGGGAATATGCTAGCATCTATTTCTTGGCATTGTCTTTTCAGTGAGGAGATTGTTGGAAAGTTGGGCCACATCATCATCAATTTAAACAAAAAAATATTTAAATTGAAAAACACAAAACTAAGAGGACTAATAATCCCTTGGGCTATTTTTAATCCCTCAACTTTAAAATATCATTTTATTTCATATTAAAAATAAATGATTTTACTTTCACCAGCCCTTTGTAAAGCATAATCAAGAATAACAGAATGGAATATTGGCATCGTATCAGAAAGTTGGAAAAAAATCTACAGAAAATTTATGATAATTGACATATTGCATAATGTCTGTTCCAACGTCAAAGGATGATTCTCCTCGATAATGTCCATGAAAACCATAATCTTTAAAAGTCTAAAATGTTCTTTAGGACGAAAGGTCAAGACAAAGCAGGACAAGGGAACAACCACTCAGTAACGTAGTACGATGCCGTTATCTTTATTGCTGTTCAAACGATTTGAAAATAAAGAGATTCGTTTGTCTAATTGTTTAGGTATATTTAGAAGCGGGATTTGAATAGGAGAGAAAAGATACAATTTTTAATTAACCACTTGAATGACATTCTATTCATCGTGTTCATGGTAATTATTTTAAGCAGAGTTATGGTTGACAAGGGCTTCTTTTTTGCAAAGTACAACTATCCTTCTACTAGGATTTTGTTCTTGGGCCATGATCTTTTTACGAAACCAATATAGCTAGATGGAACTGATGGGTTGCTGCAATGTTAAAGGCGAATTACAAGGTCATTTGGGTTTGGAGGAGGAGTAATCTCCCTTTCCCCTGCAGAGATGTAAGAAAATTCAAAGTAGGATTGCCTAGATCTCTCAA
This sequence comes from Pinus taeda, assembly GCA_000404065.3. Taxonomy (NCBI): domain Eukaryota; kingdom Viridiplantae; phylum Streptophyta; class Pinopsida; order Pinales; family Pinaceae; genus Pinus; species Pinus taeda. The sequence continues at coordinate 76,063 of APFE031216382.1, forward strand.
TTCTAAAAGAGAATCCTGGTATGAGGGTTATTTCTGACCTAGATCGGAATATAGACCGATACTAAACGAAGAAATGAAGCTGTTATGTACCTGAAAGTGGTATCTGATCCACTGTAAGCCATCCATGGGCGTTTTCTGCTAATAATGTACAAGAAGCTCATCTAGTACCGGCTCCAACAGTCGAATTCTTTCTCTGAAAAAACGATCAGGAAGCCACCAAGGAAGAGATGTCAGCAGATCGGAAAGGATCAGCGAAAAAAGACGTTAGAGTCGATGGTGACACCAGTGTAGGATCCTCCCCGTATATTTGCGCTCATGCGTTCAAGGCATTGAGAGTTCGTTCTTCTACAACTAAAGATCGTCACTGTAAAGTAAACACTCGGAAACGACAGCGCGATCGAAGGGCGAGGCTTGCTGTTTCCACTGCCATTCAATTGTCTAGCCTACAACATAGATTAGGCATTCAACAGCCAAGCAAGGTATTGGATTGGCTCATTGGTAAATCAAAATCTGCGATAAATGGACTGCCCATACCGTCCTCTATATCTAACTTAAGCTGCAGGGAATGTAATACTAATCAAAACAACGGCACAACAGTTGTAGATGTCATTTCAACCTCGAGAGGAACAAATGGAATATCTCACTCTGTGCCTAAAATTTTACCATCGTGGATAGAGAAAGAAAATGGGTCGAAATTCCACAATGGGGAAACGAATGGGGAACAACTGAATGTTGGTGCAACGAATGTTCTCCGTCTTTCAGTACTCCAGAATAGGACAGAAGCAAGTGCCCTTGTTCCGATATGCACTGAACGAAAGAGGGTCCAGCCTTCAGTGCTTTTGAAGAAGGGAAGCACACAAGACGGGATGGCATTAACAAGTCCTTTTCAGGGACAAGAAGGGGTAGCGATGACAAGTACTTTTCAGCAACAATCAGGGTGCTTTGATGTAAGGCTCAGCTAGCCCGACAATTCAAATGCAATTTTGGCACCTTTGAATTCATTGCGAAATATGCCAGGGAACGAAGCACAATTTGGGACGGTTCAAGAAATAACGCGGGCTGCAAGTAGCACTGCAACTCTTCTACCGTTGGTTTTCTGTTTAAATCGTTTTGATTCGAGTCGACATGATGGGAAAACAAATAATTTCTCACAGAAATGTACGACACGGTTTACTTGTTTGCAAGACAATGACAGCATTTACGCAGAAGAACCTTTGAAGCTTTCGAGTAATATTAATAGTTATATGAACACAATAGTGCCCAGCCTCACTCCAAACCCGCCCTGTCAATGCACATTGCCTCTTGATCGCCGACTGTTACAACAGACGGAACTGAAGTCCAGCAGAGGGGTGGAGGGAATGGGCTTCATCGATTAAAGCACTAGACATCTACATTGAACGAGGCCACTGAAAGTTCGTCCGGATATTGCGACATTGAGATCTCCTCCAGATATCTTAATTTCACTTACATATCAGGTACTTCAATCTTAATTAGAAAGTTCTGTTACTTTTAGAGCCGTGGGAATTATTTCAAAAACATAAATAATGATAAGCTTCACAGAAAAGGCATCTGCCATAGAAATAAAACAGAAAGGTTAAATTTGGAGCGTTCTAATATAAATTTGGAAACCACAAGTCTAACCTTCAAAAGTTCAACTGACTTCTTTTCAAATTAGCACATTTTTGGTTTTCAAATTAGCACATTTTTGGTTTTCTAGTGTTGGGAATAATGCTTAATTAGTTATATAAATTGGTGACAAATTAGTCAACAGATTTTGTGTTCTCTACAAAATTAGGGAAACAAATTGTTAGGGTGGTGAGTGCTGGAAATTAGCTCTAGTGTCAGTGGATTTGTTTAAGAGTTTATTCATAATTATTTTAGTGATAATTTTACTGTATAAGAATGTAGTTAATGGTTCAATTAATATATGGGATTTACAACAGTTTTTAGTTTAGTAACTGTGTTTTATTTGTTTTAATTTTTTTTATTATGTATTTTTTTTCATAGTTATGTTGGTTTATTTGTTTTAATTTTTTTTTATATGTATTTTTCTTCATGGTTATGTTGGTTTATCAGCTGGCTTAAATAAGCCATTTCATATTCTACAGCAAGGAAGAAGAATGCTCAAGCCTTGTTTCACATTTAAATAACTCTTGATAAGAGCTTATTTCCAATAATATCTAGAGCAAAAATTGCTAAAGATGCTTGGGAGACTCTACAAGCAGCTTACCAAAGTAGTGATCAAGTTAAGGTGGTCAAGCTTCAAACATTGAAGCGAGAGTTTGAGAATTTGAAGATGCAAGAAGCTGAAAGTGTGAGTGACTATTGTGTGAGAGTCAAAGATGTGGTCAATAAAATGGCTACACTTGGAGAAACTGTAAGTAATGAAGTTTTAATTAAAAAAGTATTGAGATCTTTAACACAGATGGAATCATGTTGCAATAATCATGGAAGAAAGTAAGGATTTGACAAAACTACAGTTTGATCAACTAGTTGGATCTTTCATGTCTCATGAAGAAAGATTGAAGGGCACTTTTGAAGGTGTAGAGAAATATTTTTCTCTAAATTACAAGTTACAAAGAATGAAGATGCAAGCAGCAGCAGTGCCAAAATCAATCAAGGTTAAGGTAAATGGCAATGCCAAAATTCTTCAATAGGTAGAGGAAGAGGTGGCTCAAGTTGAAGAGGTAGCTTCAGAGGAAGAGGTAGAGGTAGATTTGATAAGAGAAATGTTCAATGATATTATTGTAACAGGTATAGCCACTTTGAAAGAGAATGCAGATTGAAAGAAGGTAAAAATGCTAATTATGCTCAAGAAAGTGGTGAGTATCCTCTAGATCACCTATTTTTATCTTATGCCAAAGGTGAAAATACTAGTAAAGATGTTTGGTACCTAGATTCTGGATGCTCTACCCATATGATAGGGAATGAGAAGTTGTTTTCAGCAAAGGATGGAAGTTTCAAATCCAAGGTCCAGCTAGATGATGATAAATCATTGGAGGTCGCTGTCAAACGAGCCATGGATGTCCAAAGAAAAGAAGGTATAAAGAGTATTCATGACATTTATTATACTCCATAATTGAAGCATAATTTGTTGAGTGTTGGGAAGCTATGCGAGAAAAATTATAAAGTCGTCTTTGAAAATAAGACATGTACTATCTATGATAAGAATAAGGGAAATAGGGTGATCACTTCTGTGCCTATGACAAGAAATAGGATATTTCCCTTGAGGTTTGATGAACATAACAACAATCTTGCAAACATGGCTTATGAGGATTCAAGTTGGTTATGGCATCTCAGGTATTGGCAGTTAAATTTTCATAGTTTGAAGTTCCTAACCTCACATGCATTAGTTTATGGTTTTCCCAAGGTAGAAGACCATAAGGAGGTTTGTGAAGGATGTGCTAAAGGAAAGCATGCAAGGGAAAGGTTTCCAAAGGGAACTGCATGGAGGGCTCATCACCCAGTTCAACTTGTTCATTCAGACATATGTGGTCCTACGCAAACTAAGAGTTTGGGTAAGTCATCATATTTCATCACTTTTATTGATGATTACTCATGAAATTATTGGGTATATTTTTTGAAGGCCAAAAGTGAATCCCTGGATACATTCAAGAAGTTCAAAGCCCTTGTAGAAAATGAGAGAGGGTGCAAGGTAAAATGTTTTTGGACTGACCATAGAGGAGAATTATACTCAAAAGCATTCCAATGTTATTATGATATGAATGGCATCAGGAGGAAGCATACTACAACATACACACCCCAACAGAATGACACAGCTGAAAGAAAGAATTGTATTGTGGTTGAAATGGCATGATGCATGTTACAAACTAAGGGGTTGAACAATTCTTATTGGGGAGATGTAGTTGCTACGACAGTGTACATCCTCAATTATAGCTCGACCAATGCACTGGAAAAGATGACTCCTTATGAAGCTTGGTATGGAAAAAGGCCTAATGTTAATCATTTCAAAGTTTTTGGTTGTTTGGCTTATGTTCATGTACCTGATCAGAATAGAAAAAAGTTAGATGCAAAGAGTGAGTTATGTATTTTTATTGGGTATAGTGAGAGAAGCAAGGCTTATAAATTGCATAATCCTTTAACTAACAAGATTATTGTCTCAAGAGATGTAATTTTTTATGAAGGGGGAGTTTATGGTCATCAAAAAGGCCATGTTGAGAAGACAAAATCTGTTTTGAATGATGGTATAATTGTTGATAGTGATCATGAGCAACCAACTAATGTTTCTGTAACTATTGGGTTGACTCCACCAAGCACCCCTTCTTCAATTTCTTCAACATCAAGTTCAAGTCCAACTTTCTCTCCAAGTTCTACAAGGTAAGAAGATTGAGTGATATTTATCAAAGGAGTGCAAATCAAGCACATGAAGAAAGCCCAATAACTGAGATACTCAATTTTTCTTTATTGGCCAAGGCTGATTTTGAACCATCATGTTTTGAAGATGCATGTACTAATGAGGTTTGGATGCAAGCCCTCCAAGAAGAGATGGATTCCATTCAAAGGAATGACACTTGGAAGTTGACAAAGCTTCCACATGACAAGAAAAATATTGGCATCAAATTGGTTTATAATATTAAATTTAACAATGATGGGAATGTTGAAAGACACAAAGCAAGATTAGTTTCCAAAGGATTCACACAGAAGTATGGAATTGATTATGTAGAGACATTTGCACCAGTAGAATAACAAGAGACCATTAGAATGTTGATTTCATTAGTAGCTCAGTAAAAGTGGAGCATACATCATATTCACGTGAAAAGTGCCTTCCTGAATGGGCACATAGAAGAGGAAGTATATGTGGAGCAGCCACAAGGCTTTGAAGTAGAAGGAAAGGAGAATAATGTCTACAAGTTGAACAAGGCTTTGTATGGCCTCAAGCAACTGCCAAGAGCATGATATGCTAGGATTGATGGATACTTTGAGGGAAATGGCTTCCAGAGAAGTAAGAGTGATCCTACCCTTTACTACAAACAAGAAAGTATTGATATTCTAATCATAAGTTTGTATCTTGACGATCTATTGTATATGGGTAGTAGTTCTAAGATGAATGATAAATTCAAAGTTGCTATGATGAATGAATTTGAGATGAAAGATCTAGGCATCATGAAATATTTTCTAGGAATGGAGGTTTATCAAAGTAAGGATGAAATTTTCATTTGCCAGACAATGTATGCACAGGATATGCTAAATAAATTTGACATTCTTGATTGTAATCCATCCCCTAATCCAAGTGCTCATGGAGAGGTGTTATGTAGAGATGATGGTACTAATTTAGCTGATGAGAAAACTTACAAAAGTATTGTGGGGAGCTTGATATTTCTAACCAACACAAGGCCTGATATTACATATTCAATTTCACTTGTTTCAAGGTCTATGACAAATTCATCTGAAATACATATGAAGGTAGCCAAGAATATTTTAAGGTATGTGAAAGACACTCTAAATTTTGGTATTCATTACTACTCTTCTGAAAAGTTCAATCTTGTTGGATTTAGTGATTCAAATTGGGGAGGTAGTATTGATGAACATAAGTCCACATCTGGAAATCGTTTCTCTTTTTGTTCTGGTTTGATTACATGGAGTTCAAAACAACAAAGCATTGTTGCCCTCTCATCCACAGAAGTGGAGTATGTTGTAGTTACCTCAGTGGGTACACAAGCTCTTTGGCTCAGAAATTTTTTGGAAGAAATTGGAGAGAAACAAATTCAACCTACAATGATTTATTGTGATAATGTAAGTGCCAACAAGTTAACAAAGAATCCAATTCATCATACCAGGGAAAATAATTTTAACATGAAATATCACTTCATTAGAGGTTTGGTGTAGAAGAAGGATATTGAATTGAAGCATATAAATACTCAGCATCAACTAGTAGTAATCTTCACCAAAGCAGTTGCAAAAACTCAATTTTTGGCACTACGAGATAAGATAGTAAATCCTCATTAATCATTAAGGGGAAGTGTTGGGAATAATGCTTAATTAGTTAGCAGATTTTGTGTTCTCTGCAAAATTAGGGTAGCAAATTGTTAGGGTGGTCAGTGTTGGAAATTAGTTGTGGTGTCAGTAGATTTGTTTAAGAGTTGATTGATAATAATTTTAGTAATAATTTTACTATATAAGAATGTACTTAATAGTTTAATTAATATGTGAGATTTACAATAGTTTTTAGCTCACAGAGTAACTGTGTTTTATTTGCTTTAATTTTTTTTTTATATGTATTTTTCATCATAGTTATGTTTGCTTATCAGCTGGCTTAAATAAGTCATTTCATATTCTACATTAGGTTTGTGCCACTTTTGTCATGATAGTAAAAGGGCAGAGAGATATTCTTGAAAGGTAGAATCTCTATTTTACTATCCAATAACAGAGCTTTAACAGATGAGACAATAACCAGAGTAATAATGAATCGCATGATGTTTGATATTCTGATTTCTATGTTAGAATTAATAATAACTAGAAATTGCACCAAATGTTGTAAACAAAAAGCCATAAGTCTTTTGCAATATAAATTGCTACCTCTATTGCGTAATAAGTTAAATTAATTTATTATAATGGAGACCTCCAATTTCACGATGTATGTGCCACGTGGGCGAGTTCTATGATAGGTATAGTCGTACTAACTTCACAAATTTCTCTAAAGTTACATGTATACTACCTAATAATTGGTTTACGACAAGATATCCTTTTTATGATGACATTGAGAATGAGATGATTTCTTTAGAAGGGATCTTAGAAGTGTGCTTTTCTGAATGGGAGAGGTCTTTGCTCTTCTCAACAGAAAGCATGTTACATGCTACAAGATGTTTTGTGACCTACTAAAAGGAAAACCCAAGTTGGCCATCGTTGAAGAAACATTTCATGTTCAAACCCAAAAAGGTTAAGCAATCTTCACTAGCCAAGAGAAGATAATTTGAAGGCATTCGACTAATCACCATCTTCTACTTGAAATAAAATATGACCCTACAAACAATATGACATGTGAAAAAATTGCCAATCTGCCACCAACACTGCAAACATTTCGCATATGTTAGTTGAAATGCATTCAGTACCAAAAAAACTAAAGGAATATCTCATGGTAATGTCATTCACTATAATTTGAAGCATTGGTGTCTCACATGAGGTATGTGCCTTGTGAACCTGTTGTATGATAGGTCTAGTTGTAGTAATTTCACACATTTCGAAACAGTTATACGAATACTACCTAATAAGCAGTTCAGAGAAAGATTTAGTTTTTCCAGGTGTTGGAGGTGGCCACTGGATTTAGGGATTCTTCCACATGGATTATAATTATTCTATTTAAATATTTTATTATTTTTATGATGACATTGAGATTGAGATTATAACTTTCGAAGGGATCCTTGAAGTGGACATTAACCTAAGAATTCTTTCCTCTTCTCAAGAGAAAGTTATGCTACAAGATGTTTAATATTATATTTTTTTAAAACATTATGATTATGGTTAGATATATTTTAACATATTAAATTGGAATGATGGTATATTTTAAGATCGTAATCATGTGTTTCTGATCTACAATCATTATAAAAGTTAACACTGTTACCTGTATGGATCTTCAGTATCCATGTAATTTGGAACTGGGAAAATTACTCCGCTTGGTACGATGTTCCGACTTTGAATTTGTTGGACAACTCTTCTTGTGCAATACCAATTATCTCATTTCTCTATGTTTTTAGTTCCTTATCAATTATTACTGTCTCTCGAGGGTTTAAGGGAGATAACCCACAACATTGGAACTTTATTTTAAATTTGAGCAACAATTTAGAATGTGCAACTCTTAAAATTTCATCTTGAATGTTCATAATGATTTTTTCACCTTTGTAGGACCAGTTTACCCTTCGCATAAGCTTCCTAAACAAATTTTGTAAGCCTCATAACCAAATTTTTGGTCTCTCTGCATATGACTATTTCTCTCTTTTGCCTTACTAATGTTAACAATAGAGAGTAATGTGTCACAAATGCCACAATAACATAATCCAGAATTACCATAGTCAATATGCATATATTGTTTCTGCTTTTGTTGAGTCTTCTTCTATTTTTTGTTCCCTTTTTTGCAAAATTTGGATTTGGAGAGGCAATGATTTAATTTCTTTAATTAAGCTCATAGAAAGATGGCTTCCTATTCTTTTTTATAAACAACTCAAATCTGTCTCTTTGTATGTCTTTTAGGATTTGATATAATCTTATATATATTTTTAATATATATAATATATATAATATATATATATATAATTAAATTATAAAAAAAATTACACCTTAATTTTTCTTAAATTAATTTATTTAAATATTGATAATAAAAAATTAAAATACTTTCTACCATTTCTATATATATTATATAATAGTATCTAATATATAATTAAATTATAAAAGGTTTACATCTTATTTTTTTTTTTTTAATTGATTTATTTAAATATTTGATAAATAAAAATTTAAATACTTCTTAATTCTATAAATCTAATACATTTATTATTATTAAAATAATTATAATATATGTATATGTTTCTCTAAATTAACTAAGAATTTTCTTTTTTTACTCATAATTAAATATTCAAAAATATTTTTATACCCAAATTAACATAATCTCCTAAAAAAAATAAAAAATGAACACAATTTTACAAAAAAAATATAAATATTACTTACTGTAAATTTATCTTGAGTATTCATTGAGAATGACAAATCTATAGTTTATTCTTGAATTACAAATTATTCAATATCTAAATACATTGAGAATAACAAATCTATAATTTGTTCTTGAATTACAAAATATTCAATATCTAAAAATACCTTTACAACTGAGTCAATACAATAATCTTAAAAAACATAAAAACAAAATATGTTTTACCATCTTAACTTAGAAAAAAAATGTTTTGAAACCTTTTATTAGCCATAGTTCCCATGGTTAATAATAATTTGCATGTTGAAAAAACATAAAAACAGAATATGTTTTACCATCTTAACTCAGGAAAAAAATGTTTTGAAACATAGTTCCCATGGTTAATAATAATTTGCATATTGAAAAACCCTCGTTACCACTTCTGAATACAGCAGCATTTCATTTTCTATTAAAATTTATCAATACACCAAACCCTACCCACCTCTACATCATAAAAAAAATTGGATATTTCCCAACTCGACATCTTAAAAAAATGGATATTAAATTTTCTCATACATATAAAATTTACAATCTACAAAGATGTTAACTCCAATGTCTCACACAAAAAACTTGTGATTAAACTTTACCACATTGTACTCACTGTCCAAACAGATCAACTTTTCGTATTCACCTTGCATATAGGCTTTAGAGTTTGCGTTTTACATTGAAGGTATTTGCCGAAAATATAGGGTTTTACATTTAACGTATCTTCATGTAACCAAGAAAAATATATAAAATTTTTAGGAAAATATAAAGAAAAGGTAATAAAAAAATTATATTCATCATCGAAACTTCATTGGACATGGATGAGGTAAATTTGCAAGCCTCATCTTTGCTATTTTGGAAAAAGAATATTTAACTCTATGATCACATTATATTCATAACTCTCTCTCAATGTGTTCACCACAACTCTATACCCATATGTTTCTATGACTTTCTACATCTTTAAAAAAAGATATTTCCCATTTCGACATCTTAAAAACAAAAATTGGATATTAAATTTTCTCATACATATAAAAATTTACAATCTACAAAGATGTTAGATGTTAGCTCATATGTCTGACATGAAAAAATTGTTCTTAAACATTGCTGCGTTTTATGCATTGTCCAAACATATCACATATTGGTCCTCACCTTGCAGATAGGGTCTAGATTTTGGGTTTTACATTTAACGTATTTGCATGTGACCATATATATATGTTAGGAAAATATAAAGAAAAGCAGGTAAAAAAAATATATTCATCATCAAAACTTTATTGGACAAGGATGAGGTGAATTTCCATGCGTGACCTCTGCTACTGTGGGAAAAGGATCTTTGATTGAGTGATCACATTATATTCGCCTTAATTTTCTCCTTCATATCCTTCAATTAGCGTCATTTTTTGCATTCGCCTATTTTGGCGTTTTCATTGTTAAATTAATAGCACTAGCTATACACTCATAATCTCCTGTAGTGTCGATGTTATAGTTGAAATTATTGTTCCAAAATTCTCATCAAGAAGCTGGGAAACAATATAAATGCCCACTGATTTGTATGAATTGGTTTTCTGAGTTAGTTATGAACCGTTTCCACCTGTCTTGGATCAGCAATTTGGAGAGGATTTAGAAAACTTGAGCCTTTTTTGGGCAAAATATAATATGGAAATTACAAACCAGGGAAAAGATCATCATTGGTAAGGATGAATCCATTGGAGCGGTCAGAAAAATACAAATATCCCCTCAGCTAATGAGACTGCTACACAATAGGGGTTTTTGTTCTGGTCCAGTGTTATCCAAGAATGGGTAGGAGCGGTTCCAATATAGAAATCTGCTACTGAATTGCATCTATATGGTGAAATGGCACTGCAATGGAACTCTATTTTATCCTCTTTGCGAGCTTTGCACATTTATCGTTCTGCGGACAAAGACTTCTTCATTTGGAAGGGCTGTGGCAGGTCCTCGACTGTCTATGTTAAACATATATATATCAACAGTTACTATTATCAGAACCTAGAAATACAGAAAATATCTTTCCTTCAATCTTTTGGAAATCAAGTTGCCCCCACAAATATCATAATTTTTCCCTGGTTGGTGTTTTATAACAGGAATCTCACATGGGATAACTTGCAAAAACGTAATTGGTGTGGGCCGGCCATATGCCTACTATGTAGAGCTGAATCTGAGAACAAATTTCATTTATTTCTTTATTATCCACAAACTTAGACTATTTGGCCGAAGCTCACTGCATACTTTGGCTACCCACATTGCTCTTTCCCATCCATACCCAAGGCATTTAAAGGGTGGAGTTGCATGAGCAGAGAATGGCAGGCCATCCTAATATTGACCCTTTGGGCCATATGGAAATGGAGAAATGGGATGCTTTTCAGATCAAGAAAAGAATCACTCTTAACTATTTATGAATTTATCATATGCCAATACAACACAAACTAGATCACAAGTATATATGATATCTCTCATTGTCTTCATATTCACTCTACTATGAATAAAATATATATAATTTAATATAAATTAATATAAATAATAACAATAATAAATAATGAATAATTAGTATTGAAGATTCATGTCTATAAGAACATGAGCATTTGTGAATGGGTACCTATCGATGTATATAAACGGGACCCTCATTTGTAATCAAGCATCATCTCATATCTCTTCTGTATTCAAACATTTATATATATTTATTATCCTATGATGGATACTTTTATATTTAAGATATTTTGAATCTCTCCGCTACATATACGAACTTTGTTCGTTACATTGGTATCAGAGCTGTATTGTTCAAATCAAGTCTTTGGCCATCGAAATTTGTAAATCTTGTTGTCGTTGAACTGTTTCACTACAAGAGTTTGGAATTTTTCTATTTTGCCAGTTTCGTCATTCAAGCCCTTGGCCATAAAAATAAAATAAAATTAATATATATAAAAGAAGAGATAAAAAAGTAAAAAATACATTCTCTATATAGGATAAAAAAAACAGAAAAAGAAAACAAATATTTGAAGGAAAAATTATGTATTAAAAAAATTAGGCAAAAAGAAACCCAAAACATTGATTAAAAAAAATTTCAATAATAAGAGAACAAAAAATAGTAAAATAAATAAATAAATAAATAAATTGGGTTGTCACAACCTGAATGTTGAAGCTATCCGAACAAAACACACCACCATAGCAGCCGACGCTGGACACATCATCATATGCAGCCGCTGCTACCAAGTCCATCTTGCCGCACGCCACACTGTTGGGTAGCTGACGTTGAGCCCCACTCCTACAGACGCAGAAACCTTGAACTGTCACTTCTGCTGCCACAACCCCAACTCGCAGATGCCAAGCCACCGTCTCCCTATTCGTCCTCTCCTACCACTCAATTGCCGACAATAAAATTTCAAATTGACCAGTTGTCCTCCTTCTGTATTCGCCGCTGTTCCCGCTGTGTCAAAGACCGCCATAGATGGATGCCGTGCCTTCCCTTGCCATGGTCGCAACTCCTCTGAATCGTTCTACCGCCATTAACTGTGCTTGTCCCCTCGTTGACATCATAAAAAAAATCCAAAATGACTACTGCCATTTGAGGTTGCGTTGAGGGTTTCCAAGGTTCACAGTTCAATTATAAGTCCAAAAAAAATCTATTGATATAATCATTGCCCTAGTTGATCCATGCTTTGGATTAAATATTTTGGGTGTTATATTAATCGAAGGAATTAAGGCGACATATTACATAAGAGGAAAAGAAGTTATTAATTAGAAGTATAAGCATATTAATGAGAAATTCTCATTTAAAGTCTAAGAGTTTTAAATCTTTATATATATATATATATTATATATATATATTCAGTAAATAAATATTATTCAATTACTTAAAGAAGTGGACTATGATTATAATAGTCTAAAGAAAAGTGTGGTTTAATAATGTGGAAAGGAAAAAAAAAAATCATAAGAAGGGAAAAAAACATTTCATAAAGTCAAGGTTATATATATGTAAAGGAGTTAAAAGAAGTTAAAGAGTTAAAAAGAAATCAAGAAAAACAAAAAAGATGCATGCTGCAAAGGACTGTGGATTTTTCTCAAAATGTCCTTTTTGTTCAAAAGGATATCCTAATTGTCCAGAGTCACTTAGAATCAAAATGTTGTTTGTATAAAATATTACAAAACTATTACTTTAGTTGAATATCTAAGTGATACACAAAAAAATCGTTAGCAAGAGATATAAAACAATTAATGGCAACACTTGAGCAACAACATGCAGATTTTAATAATGAAACGAAGAAAACAGAATCCAAATTGCAAGTTGAACATCCATCATTGCCCCTACTAAATGATGTAATCTAGTGTATCGAGAAATTGCAATTAGGAGATCAAGAAAATTCATATATTAAAAGTTTAGAAGAAAAAATAACCAAACTTTGTCAAAACAAGGAAACATTACAACAATAATATAAAGATCTTGAGGATATGCATTACAAGGAAGTAACGAAAAAGGACAAAGAAATTTCTCGCCCTAGGGACAACATTGAAAAATTACTTGCACAAGTCAAGAAGACTAATGTCACAAAGAGGGAACTCAAGAAACACCTATCAGAATTAGAAGAGGAAAAATTACGTTTAAAGAACCTTAATAAAAATTTATTAGAACAAATCAAAGTTTGAAAGATGAAGAGAAGGATATTAAGAACAAAGTCACAAATTAGAAAACAAAGAACTTTCACGTCTAAGGAATCATAATCAAAATCTTCTTACACAAATAAAAAAGCTTAAAAGTGACAAGAAGTCGCTAAAAGACAAGTTAGAACAACTTACTCAAGAAGAAGTATTGAAGTCTCCAGTCATATTTATCCAAGTTGAAGATAAAAAGAATGAATACCGATCTAGTCAATATCACAAGTCAAGAAGATGAGAAACCAGTAGAAGTAAAAACATATTCAAATGTGATATTTCAAACAATAGAAATTTGAAATGAAGATCCAACGATTAACCACGCAACTTCCATACATGAAGGAGATCAGATCGCAAGAACTCCTTATCTACACCCAAATCATAAAAGCACACATCTCAACCAATCTGCAAACTCATATCATTCATACTAGAAACAAGTGACCTATATTCCCAAGAATGTCGATGTCACCATAATCGAGTCTTATGACAACAATTCATCCCAAGTTTCTAGTAACCACAAGATTCTGTAGAAGATTAATTTGGGATGGCTAAATCATTTTACTACGCGATAATTTTGTACCACACTCAAAACTTCATATCGCATTGTATATTCAAAGATGACAGTTATGGGATGGGAAGACATTTGTGATAAGAAGGATATCAAGCCTTTTCATCAATAAGCTTTGAGGACAAAGCTTTTTTGAAGAGGAAAACACTGTCATGAATAAAATGTATATAAAAATAATATAAAATAACAACAAATCATAAATAATGAATAATTAACTAATAATTAGCATTGAAGAGTCATTTATCTAAGGATATGACCATTCGTGAATGGGTACCTACCTAGGTATATAAATGGGACCCTCATTTGTAATCAAACATCATCTCATATCTCTTCTGTATTCAAACATTTATATATATATTTATTATTCTGTGATAGATACTTTTATATTTTAGATGTTTTAAATATTTGTTTGCGTATACGAACTTTGTTCATTACACACTCCGGAAAAATCTATTAGAGCCAAATTGGTTCCAACTGTAATGAAAAAAGATTTTTTTTTTATTATCTTTCTTTTTTTTTATTTTTTTTTTTCCGGTAATTGGTTTCCATGAGACCTTCATTGATTTCTATTGGAGAAATATTTTCCTCATGTTACATGGATGTAAACTGTTTGTTCTTGACATAATTCATTGGCCATAAACGGTGGGAAATTTGCGCTTGTAATTGCAACGTGATTGCTTTTTCCAACACCAATCACCATAAGTGGAGGAGATGCATCACCAAAAAACTCACTGTTGTTTCTTGTTATTCAGCCACAACGATTTCATTAGTAAACATATTTATTCTGAAACATATGGGTGGTCCATCTAATTTTGACTTGTGCATTACTCTCCACAATAAAACTATGCGTTGGTTTATTCTAGTCGCAAGCTGCATCAACAACAAGGTCACATTTTATAGGCCTATCACAAGTCACAATATCAAGAAACAACATTGATGGGTAATGGATGATCTGCAACTTGAATCTAGTCGCAGATTAGAACTCTAACACAAGTCACATTCTCATTGGTAGTGCAGGTCGCACTTTGCATCAGTAGTGCCACCGAGGACTAGCATTGTGACTTGTGACCTCATGGGGTGGGAGAAAGACTTAGTCATGATTTTCACCACAGTTCAAGTCAGATTTTTGTAGCCTAGTCTTGATGAAAGCAATTGGATGCAATTTGCAACTACAAAGGCATAGGTGAGGTCCAAGGCATAGTTCTAGTTGCAAATGTGGTTGATAGGGCAAGACAAAGCTTCACTGTGGATTGGATATGTGAGTGACCTATAGGGATTCCAATTTAGGGTATGCCCTACATAGAAGCACTGCCCAGTTTAATTTTCGATTGGGTCTTCGAAATTAAGTCCAAATGGCAAGAGGGTCACTTAGGTCGCAGGTAGGGTGCGAGGGTTTCTATAATGGTTATGTGAGCATATCGTATGGTCTTTATGTGAAAATTCCAATATTGAATCCTGTTGCAGCAACTGGTATTATTTCTTCTAACTGATAAATTTATTATTCAGTTTATTACTATGACATCATCAAAATAAACACATTGAAACCTTCACAAATAAAATTTCTCAAAATAAATAGCACTGGAACTGAGAAAATACTAGCACACACATAAAAATAACATTGTTGTTTTTGGACAAAATTCCCTGGAAAAGCTCAATGCATGAAAACTGGTGCAGTTGATGAGGGTTTTATTTTATTATGTAACAATGAAAATTTGAGTACAATCTAGATGCCTGAAATTGACAATCCACAACAAGAAAATATGGGCAAAATTATTGAAGGGAGTTACCCTTCCTCCACATGCCATCCTCACACAACTTGCCTTCAGAAAAGTCGGCATCCAGAAGCCTTTTAGTCAGCCGCTGTGCTTCTCTGTGTAGTCCCTTTGGTGTCAAGCCTCCAACCAGTCTCTGATGAAGTCATTCTGCCTACCTCTACTAAGGAAATCATCTCTCTAGCACTTTAGAATTTCTGCCCAGCCTTTGGAGCCAAGAACAAATTCCTTTCTAGTAAATCGAATTGTCAATTTGAAGCAACCGCGCAATCCCTTGCGTCGCCTCACTGTGAATAACTTGACACTCTTGTTGTTACCTCTCTGAATCTGGAAAATATCCTCCAGACTCACTGTCCCTACCCCTCACTCATTGCTTCGATCTCTGGCTCTCCAGCCGCTGACTGCTGCTACTCTGGAAATCGATTTTCCATCGAACTGTTGGTGTTCTCAAGTGTGTTCTCCAAGTGCCCATCGACTTCCTCTTATAATCCACTGTTGGAGCACCAACGACCAAGATTAAAACTTAATCGAGGGCCTAAGAAACTAAAAACGTTGCGCACAAACAACCATTGTGCCTTATGTGATCATCATGGTCATTATTCCCATTGTTTCCTTCATCTCGATGAATTTCGTGATTTCCTTGGGGCGATTCGCAAATACGAGTCCACTCATAGTGGATCATCTACTCCTCTACCTATGGATTTTTGTAACACAAGTCAACCAGAACAGGGGGACTCTTTCCCCACTATTATGATCCCTCCCCTCGATGTCGAGATGACGAACACCATAGGCCCCACCCTTGAAATTTCATCATCCTTGAGTTCCTCACAGGCACACATTTTTTAGTTTTTTTTGCACAATCTATCGAACTTCTTTCGAAAAAATCCCAGGCCTCAACATCCATATATCCTCCACCTACTAGCCTGTTGTTCACCATTAAAGATGATGCACCTGTGAACCTTATTTCTTAAGTTGATGGACCAGTTAATGTTCCCGCATCATGTAGTGAGTCTTCCTCCCATCCCCCCATCTCTCAACCTGATGAGGACACCATGGAAGCTACGTCTACCCCTGATTACCCATACCCCTAAGTAAGGGGGCATTTCTTTAGAGGATTTTGAAGGCCATTTCCTTTTCGAGTCTCCCAATGTGCTCTACCTAAAGAAATTTTGCTCATAACACATCCCTTTGATTTGCATGTATTTATTTCTGCCATAATATTAGGTAGATTGCATCATCTCATCAGTTGTCTTTAGCACCTTTTAGATGGACCCATCATCCACATCGTATATCAGTCATGCTGATGGTGTATGTCACTTTTCTTGGAATCCAGCCATAGTAGACTAGGCAATTTTTACCCCCTTGCATATGATAGACCTTCCAAACAGCACATTCATTGGGTTTGCCACCAATAGTTAGGTCGAATATGATGCAGTGATAGGTTTGTTAGTCGAGGCCCTCACTCATTGCATCCTTCATATTCATGTTTGTTTAGATTCCCTGCTACTTGTCATGCAATTGAATTTTATGTATCATGTGCATAGCCAAGTCTTATTTAGAAAAAATCTATGAGTGAAGCTATTGTTACGTGAATTTGAAACCATTACTTTCAGTCATGTGCCTAGAGCCCAAAATCACTATGTTGATACCATTGTAAAAAACATTCTAGATTGGCATTTATCACATGTATACCACAAAAGATAACAAAAGAAATGGCGAACCATCATTGTCATATCAAATGCATAATCATATTATGTATTATAAAAGTGATTGGAGTGATGGCTCTAAATATATCTAACATGTCGATAGCATGTTACGAAAATCACAATCAAAGGGACCCACAAGTCCCCACATCTACTCATTGTTTGGTGGATTTCACACCAAAGGCTCTGCTCCACCTACACGTAGATCACATACTTCCTGACCAGCCATTGCCACACATCGCATGATACCTCACCACTCTGAGGGAAAACCAATGCACTCATTTGTGTACCAATCCTCTAAGTCATGCCATTCATGCTCTGAAACCCTAGTCAAGAGTACATCAAACCTACAGTGCAAATCAGTAAGTAGTGCAATATCCTTTGGACCCTACTCTGATTATGATGTCCCGCAATCTATAGTCCTAGGTGATGTGGCTCGACCTACATATCCTTCGGGCTTTACTGGTGCTATGTTTGCATACAACATGTTTCACACTCAATACAATATACATGAAATAGAAATATAAAATGGACCATAAAACATAACAACTTAGCACTTATCGTCTGGTCCCCATGCTCGCCTGCGTGGAAGCGGCAAGTCAGTATCCCCCTTATAGTTCATCCTGCTATAAGGGTAATCGTCAATGTTAAGAGGCATCTCATGCTAATGTGCGAAAAAATCGAGTCAGAACACCCATCCAACTCCCCCTCCTCCTCCTCTCTGCAGTAGCTGCCCCCAAGGGCGCATCTTGGGCTCCTGTGTGCCCCCATCTTGGATCTGTACATGAGGACAGATAGTGGGTATCTTGTCAAATAAGAATGTACATAGTACTGTACCAAAAGTGTAGTCATGACTCACTTGCCTCTTGCAAAGACTCAACTGTCATTTCATTGAAGACAACATCATCTGGGCACACCCATAGTAGGTCCTGTCCAAAACACTGTCAGTTAACATCATCTACCCACCAGTGATGTGGTGGAGCAATTGGCTACCCAAGACCCATAACACAACTGCGACAACAACCTAAGTCTCTAACCTCTCTAGAACAACAAGTGGGATAGTCATGCCCTTGACACAAACACCCCATCGACAATAGTGCTCCACAAACTCAGCAATGTTCCTCCAATAAGGTAACACATGATGAATATCCCACACCACTCTTAGGGGAGCAAGTTCGTTCAAGAAATAAATATCCTGTAATGTGAGCTCGATCTTGTGCCCTTGTATGACAAATACTAGGACAAGATCCCAATAATTCATAATTCTCAATAGTAAGGGCTCACCTGCCATCATCAATGGGTTCTCTACCAACTTGAGAACCCCATAATGAGCCAACGCCCCTCGAACCACTTGATCCCCCTAGATCTCGAATCGAAGAGTATCCAAGTCTCATTCACGCCAGTTGATTTTTAGCTCTACCATATATGCAAACACCACATGTCTTGTCAGTTGAGAAAAGAAAAGAATGGTCTACACTCATCAGCCTACAGCCCCACTAGGCTAGCAGATAAACTCTCTCTCTAGCCCCAAATCGTAGTTTTCAGCCTAGAAAGTGGAGCTCAGAGGTTTCAACTATTTCCTATGAGCCAAATTGCACTTTGGGCCCAAAAAGTACGATGCGGCTGTGAGAAAACAGAGGGGTCTCTTAGGGAGCTTCCAGGTGCCAAAAATTAGGAAATAAACCACTGAAATTGAAGAGATGAGTAATATCACCCACCTAAAAGTGACAGATCCTGATTCTGGCAATTGGTTTTCCCGCTGGGATCTACAAAAGATTTAGGGCCTTTTCCTCCTCTCAAAATTCAACACAACTCATTGAGCAAATCAATACAAATCGGAGGGAAAACATCCTTTCATAGAAAAATCCCTAATTTTTCTATCATGCATTTCGAATAGACCATATATCACTTTGAGGAATCATTAATACCATTGGAAGGCTCTCACCAAGCTCTATAACCTCTGTTTTTGATGATTTTACACTTCACAAGGAAACCATTTTTCCATGAAAGGTCACTTTGTCGCCTCTCAAAATAGAATTTCTTCATAAAGCGACACTTGAACTTTGAGGTCCACCTTTGCTTGATACTTGTTCTACCATATGATGACTTTCGTCATGAATGACCATTATTTACTCATGTTTTCATGATCCCCACCAGGCTTAGTATGTGTGGTAGAGTCATCGAGTCACCCTTGTTCAGAGTGTCCACGACGAGTCACCCTTGCATTCTTGGAATTGATTTCATGTCCCATCATATCTGTCACCTTATTCCATCCATATTTTTATACCATCTATCCTGTGTTTCCCATTTCAGCCTGCAGTCGTACTGTCCCCATCCCCTCCAGAGTTGAGTCAGTTGCTTCCAGGTCAAAAATGCACTTTATGCTACGATAAGGGTTGTCGTTTGTTTGTTCCTCAGTCCCATTTCCTCATTATCCATGGTGTCATTCCATTAGTCACATTTCTATTTTCCCTCATGCTTTAGTTGAGGATCCTTATTGCTTCATATATCACGGGCCCTATTTTGTTGACATCAGCTCATTTATTCCATAAGAATGGCCTAGAGGGCAGTGTATCTTGCCTCCATATTCCGTTCTTGTTCAATGCCTTGGATCAAGAAAAGGGTCTCATTATTTCCCTTTAACTTTGTCATTTCATGTATGTGATCCACACACTTGATGGTCCAGTGATGCAGTAGATTATACCAGTGATTCCCAAGTGTGCATTAGATGTTTCAAACCTCATGAGGGGGTGGCCCTTTAGGTAGCCCCCCACATGCCCTGATGCATACATACTATGCTACAGCCTCAAATGTAGTTCTGCAGAGTTGATGGGTTCGACTCCTACCTATCACGATGTTCATAGCATGCACGTCTTGTCCAGATGATCCATTCAATTTTGCAGAGTTGTTCCTTGTTCAACAGGGCTTCTCTAGTTGTTCTACCCTCCCTCCCACCCATTTTTTGAGGAAAGGGGATTTGCATCTCATGTACACAGAGATTATTGTATTCAATCCTAGATCATGTTTCTCTAGGTGCATTATGTATATGGGATACATTGTATTAATTTTTTGCTTTATTATCCCAACATGTCATCTACCATTTAGCATGTACTTCATTGATCAATTTTATATTTATAGGTGAACCACTATTTTTGTACTAATTTATCTTGGTAGGTATGGGTATGCCTCCCCTGCCAAAGTGAGGTCCAGTACCACAACATAAACGAGACTTGCATTAGTCTCACCACCTATTTCCTTATCCTCTTTCAATTCAACTTCATTGGTCTCTCTCTCTCTCTCTCTCTCTCTCTCCCCTATGTTGTCTAGTGATCGTGCCTCTACAACATACTTCAGTCATACATTTTTCTCCTAACACTCGTACGTTGGGAGGTAATCTGATATCACCAAAAAGTTGATCATCTAGCCTAATTTACTAGATGGATCGAAGTACACCATGTAAATCTAATTTTACCATAGTAAAATTGCTTTCCCTACGAGAAATTACGTAATAAGCCACCTCTGTTAATTAATTTATAGTTAAACCCATGAAGAATAAATAAATAAACCACTATTTGTTTGATTTTCTTCTAGGAATAATTAATTAAACCATTGTTTTATTATTATTCCTCATAAAATCTGACCCAATCATTAAAAATAAACAGATAAATCATTATTAATCTTATTTTTCTCTAAGAATAATTAATTAATCACTAATTAATTATTATTCTTTGTTAAATTTGACTAAATCCCTTAGGAATAATTAAATAAATCCTTATTTTTTTATTATTCCTTAACTAATTCCTTAAGATGATAAATAGATCATTTATTTATTTATTATTCTTAATAAAAGGTTAAATACTTTTTCGCTCCTAAACAAATATAATAAAATATTCGAAGTGGTTATTCCAAGAATGGGATCAATAATATTTTATTATTGCTCATTATTCAAGGATAAATCAATATTTTGTTATAAATAGAAGGGTTTTCCATTCATTTTTCACTTTTGATTATTTTCATTGTTGCACTTACTGTTGTAACACTGATTATATTTTTTGTTGCACACCATAGTTTTGGCGTGTTTACACATTATAGAGGACAGAGACTCTACACAAGCTAAAGATGTTTGACGATAACCAAGAGCCCATCGCATAGAGTGGGACTGGTAACATTTATCTATTCTCTTCATCGGTGTTATAATAAAATTATTCTTTAAATATCTGGTTTCCATTGGATGATTGGAGTTATTACTCTTTCTTTTTGTTGCTTAACTATGGTTTTTGCATAGATCAAGACTTTGGCAGGTTTTTCTTCTATCAGTTGTTGCCGATCTACAATTTGTAGCAACCATTTATATTGTTGATATTGTTTATCATCCACAATCTTAATTGGGTTCTTTTGTACATATTTGGGAAGAAAACACTACAACAATGGTTACATTACATAAAATTATTGGAACCACCCATAGACAACAAACTACATAATCATTCTTTAAATGGCTGGCAACTTCCATATCAACATGGGCTCCATCAAGTTGCATCATAACCCTCAGGAAGGTGTAGTCGACAAGTGAAATTCCATAGTTCCACTCTCAAACTCCTGAATTGTGGATCTCTTGAAGTCAATTACTGAAAAACATCCCTAGATGTCACATAACCTCATGAGACAACCACTCCCATGTCTTCATCAAATGAGGCATCCTTACCTAGATCAACAACTACAAAACTATCTGAGAAACCATCCATATTGAGCCTTTTCATTGAACATTAGTTGTTCTAAAAGTGTTTGAGAGGTTCAATTTCTTTATTGAACTCATTATCATCTATATTCAATGAATAACCATCTATGGCTATGTTTGTTGATCCCTTTTGCTCCCATTTTAACATATCATTGACATTCAATTCCACATGGTATGCCCAATTTATCTATAATAGTAGCATTCAAGTTCACTTTCATTTGCATTTTTCTTTCTCATCCTCGTCCTTGAAAACAATGTATTTTGTTTTTTAGAATTTCCTTCTATATCCTCTAGTTTTTGCCTCTTTTCCTTCACCAAAAGTGTTTCAATTATTTCGTTGAATGCATGTGAAGACATTTGACTTAAGGTGAATACAACAAGCTAAAACTTAAAGGTAAACTATTTAACAAGACGGCTTTTGCATCTTCATCTTCAACCTTAGCACAAGCTTCAGATAAATGTCTTAAGAGATACATTAAATTATTTACGTGACTAGACATAGATATCTCCTCATTTATTTTAAGTCTAAATAATTGCAACTTTATGGAAAATTTTCCATTTATAGCTTTTGCATGAAACATTTGAATCAAGTGTTCCTATACTTCTTTAGATGATTTAGTGAGATACACATGATGTAACTGTGAATATGAAAGAGAAAGACCGACAGTGGAATTAACTTTTTCATCTCTACTTTCCCATTCCAAGTAATGGTTTGGCATTTCTAGGTGCCACTTTAGTGCCCTTCACTATGCCCCACAAATTTCTTTTCAGTAATTTCATATGTACTTTTACTTTCCATGAGGGAAAATTTAGATCACTATTTTTTTCTAAAACCATGAAATCCATGATAAAAAATAACTCAAGACCCCTCTAAAGATGAAAATGATTTCCAATAATAGTAGAAAGTTTCTTTCACATTAGCAGATAGTTTGACTAAAAAATTCAAGGGAAGAAAGAAGAAAAAAATGCTTATGAAAATGTTTTCTTGTTAGGTATCTATGTTCGCTGAATGCGGTGCTTATATGTGCAAGATCTCATTCCTTCACAATGAATATTTATAGTGCACAAGAACCATATATGCACATAGGAAATACAATTATAATATATGTATACAAAACACTATACATAAGCCTGATCTGCTCCACAAAATGCCTCTACTCGACACACAACAATATTGCTGCATTTCTCCCAAGCACAACAATAAATGTACAAAGTTAAAGGAGTCCTAAGAATGACGTTGTACTTTTATACACCTATGTAACCTATGAATTCCTTCCAGCATTGTGGTATATACAATTTATCGAGACCTCTACATATAGTGGATTAGACTTAGTTTTACGCTTGGAAATGGCTCTCGCAAACATAGAGTAATTCACGGACAATATGGATAGATTTGTATTGCCTTATCAAGGTCTTGAATTTTGTATGAATTGAGAGAAATTATGTTCTCGATGCATCGATGGTATCATAGTTATCCCTACTATGTCATCGTTTCTTGATCAGTGCATCGAATTCGTGCTCCTTCCACACAATTTTGCCTTGGTGCTCACGCATGTACATGCGCTAATACTTTCACCAATTCAACACAATGTTAACAAAGGTTTCAATAACATGTAAGTTCGACACATGGATCTTTCATGCCCTCCACAACCAACAACCATTCCCTTTACTCTAGCACCCTAAGCTCTGTTACCAAGAAAGAATGGTTGAAAGCACACATATATTTCACATAAAGGTATACGTGTGTTAAAACACACATAGACACACAAATTATATTCAACCATTACTCTATAATATAGAATATATGATATCTAACTTATTCTTAATTTAGGAGGAGAGGTTGAGAGAATATCTCAATCATCACCAACAACTCACAAACCAACTTATCAGATATAGAATGTAAGCATTAACTCTAAGTATTGTCCTGTAAGAATATTTATATATAAAAGAAATTGTGTAACTAAAGATCCCAACAGTTTAGAATTCTAAAAATGATAATTAGATGAATCTGTAAATTGAAAATAATTCTAAAAATTATAAGACTATTGTGAAAAAAAATATATAGTTCCATCTAATTAATATTAAATTTTAACATGTAACTTCATAAAAAATAAACACTTAAATCATCTAAATTCTAAGAAAATAAATAACTTTACTTTGCCATAAAACATTAAACACATTATGTTGATATATATTGACATTTAGATCATTAATATAACTAATGTTTCTAGACCTCCCAATTTACTTGCCATGAAAATACCATCAAGAAATGGATTCATTATAGGTTGTTACTGGTTTTTTTTATAAATATAGGTGTTGAAACCAAAATGAAGCAATTTAGAGACGTACATGATGTTTTTTCAAACCTTTTGATATATTATCAATATTTATTTATCTATTTACTTGCATGATTATGTTTTGCATATGTAGAAACTCTAACTAGATTTATATCCAATATTTTGCAAAATCTTCAGATATATAAACGAGTACACATTTAAAGTTCAATAATGATAAATTTCAGTTGATAATAGAAATATATAGACATAAACAGAGTTAAATTGAATACAAATTATATAATATTGTAACACCCTCCTCACACATATACCCAAGTAACTAGGTAATCCGGGTAAGCATGCGATGAGAGGCTACTATAATTGGATTCAACCTCCTATGTGATCTTATGGAAGTGGAATCAGTGGAAAACATCAACCAACCTATCCACATCAGAAACAAAACCCTCAAGAGACATGTCAGCCAATTAGAAATTTTGTCCTTGGGTTCCACTGATGTTTTGGACATCTTAAGCCTTAGTCGCTCTCATTCTATAGGCATGACAATGTCCACAAACCCTAAGTTTCTCTCACAGGCTTCCCTACCACCATCCAGACACCTAATTTTCTAGTGTTATGCTAGTGTACCTAGGATTTGAGTCACCTTTTCAAGCCTAGAGCCAAGGTCACTGCCTAGAATGGATTGATAAGATAGGAGCAGTAAAAGAATAGGTAAACACTGATGCAAAATCAATAAGTTAAACAACACCTTAATGATACCCCTACTAGCCATGATAGGCATTTCATCTAACATGTCACAAGCATCTAATCTAGAAGTGTATCCAGTAGAATTAAACATATGGATCTTTTACTTATATGATAGTCACTAAGAACCATTATTCCCCCATGTCATTTGTTGCATTACCATCTATTAGACCATAGATACATTATCCATTGATTTACAAGTAAAAGCATGTTGAGAGTCATCCAACATAATAAAAACATAAATACTCATGTAAGTACATCCATATAGAACACATATAATCCATTGAAATTCTCATAGAAATAGAAGGAGAAGTAACCTTTCATTAATGAGGTGAAAACCAAATGTGGGATGGGACTTCCATGTTCCACCCAACCATAGAATGGCTAAGCCAAATCTCTCTTTAGTCATTCCCCCTTATGGCATATTCCAAGCATGAATGTGGCAATCAAACCAAAATAACCGAATAGGGAATAGTGAGGCTAAACCACCTCATCCTCATCAATAGAAACCATACTTTATCATAATCCATCCTATATCACTAGGTGAACACAATAAACACATCGTAATAGGATTTACCATGATCTCCACCCGATCACTAGGCCAAATAAGCATGGATGCCACTCGATTTCTCCACATACACCATGAGGAATTTTCCTGTCTCCTAGCCTCTCATGCTTTACCACAATCCAAACCGAGATCACTAGGCCCTAAAGCGAGACCCAATTTCCAAGATTTACCACATACCCCAAGATTGAGATTACTAGGCCCAATGGAGAGAAAAACACCTCTTGGCTTTACCCTATATCTTTGCATTCACCAACAAGGATTCCTAAGCCCATCGAGGAAACACAATCTTGGATTTGTTGCAACTCATAGTCTGGTTTAGCGGTCACTAGGCTAGTGGCTTTACCATGATCCACAATCTGGTTTAGGGACAACTAGGCCATGTGCTCTATCATTCAGAGATCCATCCCACTCATATTCAAGTCCATCCAACAATATAGCTCAACTAAAGCATGAGAACCCCATCACACCATGGCTATCCGGACATGGAAAGGCTAGGGTGAAAACACTATTACATCTAGTAAAACCCATTCCATAACAACACAAGAACCACATGCAATACCATGCATGGAAAATATAGCAAGGAAATGCACATGCAAAATTATACCTGCAAAGAATCCTACTGTAGCTGCTTGATCCCACTCTTTGCTTGATCTTTTCTTCCTCTTGCCTTCTTTTCCTTTCTTGATCCTATGCACAACCATAGAAAAATATTAATCCAAGATCTTGCACTAACTAAGAAGCTTAACATTGACTAAGAGCTTGTGAATTGATCCTTAGAAGACTTTTTATCAATAAGGCCGCTATTTTCTTCATTTTCCATTATTTTCCTTCAATTTCCTCCTTACATGTAACCTGCGACCTTTCACCTTACTTTTCTCATAATTTCCTTTATTTTCATAAATAAATGTTCCAAAAATGTCATTTTACCTTCCCAAAGCTTTAGCCATTGCCTTTGCCAATTTCCTTAGCCAAAGCAACCAAATACACACCCCCTAGGATGTCTTTCCCAAAATTCATCTTGAAATACATATTCCATCAATCGTGGTTATTATATTTTCATTTATTTACTTTTATTACATGGAATTTTCATTAGGGTTGTTACAAAACCATCCCTCTTGGGGAACATGATGCTCAGTGTTAAACCACACCAAGAACTCAACAAAGCTACTAAAAGGAAAACATTCTACCCATGGAGCTTTATAACTTAGCTCGTTACAGTATTTACAATGAAATGCATGCTAAAAAGAAAAAAAATATGACAACATGACAATATAATAACCATACTACATACTCGAGCTTTATAACACAACTAATTATGACATTTACAATAACCACATATACACATATGCACATTTTCTAAGCTAGTAAATAAAAGGATACGATGCCTATATCAATCAATAAGGGAATTCATAGGATAACACCTCCACCCTAAAAGTAATACCGGGACTCATCTCATTCCCAAAATGTCCCAATTCATTGTCACAGTTAAAGCTACATCCAATATCTAGCACTACAATCCTGTGCTACTTGTCCCATCAGCGAACAATTACCGACTCATTGTTCTAGGGTGTGTTATCACTCAGAAAATTTCTCTAGAAGTTATTAGAAGAAATAAAATGGTTGAGGTAACCACAAACCAACTTTGGAGCATAGGCTCTAGCCAACCTAGGCTCAGAGAGGGATCTCTCTGTATGATTTAGTTTTGTTTGATTGGATTTCAAGCTAGTTATCAATGTTCTCGGGGTTTTTAATTTGTATTCAAGATTGTGTGGTGGGATCCTTAAAATAGATGGATAGAATGATGTCTTTATACCATTGGGCTATGGAGTCAATAGAAGGGTAGCATAACTGGATCAACTGTAACGAATAAAATATATAAATAATATAAATATAATGTAAAAGATAATAATCATAAATAATAGTTAGTTAAGCTAGTAATTAGGATGAAGAGGCATGTCTAATAGGACATAACTCTTCATGAAGAGACACTTGCTTGGTATATAAGCAAGCCTCTAATTCTCATTTGTAAATCGTTCATTCTTATTCATTTTATTTAATATGATATTTATATCCTAAATGAATATCTTGACATTCCAAGTTTTCTGGAGTAATTAATTTTTAGAAGGAACATTGTTCACTTCAATTGGTATGAAAGTAGTTTGGTCCTCTAGGTTGCTTAACTGGTGCACAGAGCTCGTTCTTCGATCCAGGTCCTTGGTTATCGAAATTTGTCAACCTTGTTGCCATACAATTGAAGCATTTTGCTCAGAATTTAGGAGCTTCACCTTTTCTCTATTTTCCTAGGCCTTTGGCCATAAAAAAAAAAAAAAAAAACCAAAAAAGATATAACTAAATAAAATAAAAAAAAGGAAGGAAAAAAAAGTAAAAGAAAAAGCATAACGGATACAAAATCTCATATCAAGTATATTTAAAACTTTTTACGTGGAGAATCCTGTGGTTTTAAAAACAACCCATGGTAATAACCCATGGTATTTTAAAAGTTAAAGAAAATACAGGGATACAAAAGCTCTTACGTGAAAGGTAAATATTACCTTTTACTTAAAAAGTATTGTAAACATCGTGACCCTGTCATATGAAAAGACGTGACCTTTATATTTATTAAGTATGGTGACATCATAAAAGTTTATATTAAGTGTGATTTTTATATTAAGTGGGGTGACATTAAAAATTATCTAGGAAGTAATTAAGTATATAAAAATGGACCAATTTATTATTTAAAAAAAGAAGTGAAACTATTATTATTATAAGATAATAAAGCTATTTTGAAAAAGGGTCGTAATATAAAAAAATACATACATATATAGAAGGCAACATTATAAAGGAGAATTTGTTTTTAAAGGGTATTCAAGTTTTTAACAATCCACATTAAGGGAGAATATTGGAAATATATATATATATATATATATATATATATATATATATATATATAATATATATATATATATATATATATATATATATATATATATATATATATATATATATATATATATATATCTATATCTATATCTATATCTATATCTATATATAAAGGGAGATAAAATGAGACAAAAAAATCCATACAAAGTTAAAAGAAGTGAAGAAAAAGAAAAAATATGGAATCACTGAGTAAGGAACAAAAACAGTCAATCACAAGAGATATAGAACAATTAATTACAATAATTAAGCAAGAGGGTGAGGAGAGAAAGAGAATGGATTCCTTCTTCCATTCTCTACATCCATCATCACATCCATAGAATGATGTTATCCAGTGTATCGAGAAAGTGCATCTAAAAGATCAAGAGAATAGACAATCGACCAAGCTGTGTATCAGGACCATTCAAACTGTAGAAAACAAATTAATGTTTCAGAGAATAATGACGTAACATCAATTATGTTTTATGCTGACAAGTCGTTACAAAATTTTAGTGACCAGAATGCTATATAGAAGATTAATCTGGGATGGTTTGATCCCTTCTCAGTGCAACAATTTTGTTTGTCACTAAGAAGATCATATCAGCGTGTATCAACAAAGATGACTGTTCCAAAACAGAAAGACTTTCGAAGCAAAAAAAGAGATCAAGCCTTTTTCATTGACAAGCTTTGAGGACAAAGCTTTTTGAGGAAAAAGGCAATGTGTTGGCATTATGAGACAAGTGTTGTCCTTGATGGCAAATCACTCAGATGATAAATTATAGTGCAGCAAAGTTATTTTCAAGTTCACATAATTTTATGCAGAGAAAAGTTTACTTCATGTAGAGAAAAGTTCACGGAATTTTATGCAAAGAAAAGTTTATTTCATGTAGAGAAAAGTTCACGGAATTTTACGCAGAGAAAAGTTTATTTCATGTGGAGAAAAGTTCACGCACTTTCATGGTTGGTTCATGGTATTAGTCCCTCAGTTTTTTATCCTATGGTTTTGGCCCGTGGTATTGGTCCATGATTTGAGGAAGAGCTTGCCTATATAAAGAAAAGGAGATCATTTGGCTTGTGTATGCTTTTGGGT